>APFE031551411.1:1049-77955 GCA_000404065.3 Pinus taeda
GTGAATAAAAATTGTACTGAATGATTTATCTTTCCTATTGTTTTCCTATTTGTTCTCCCTGACCATGTCTGTTTAACACTACATCTTTAGATAGTAGTTGGAAAAGTGGAAATGCTATTTTAGAAAAAAATTATATGAAGCGTCGATGATATCCAATAATAACCAATAAATAAACATACCAATGTTTGTGTCTTTGGAGTGGGAAAATTTAAAATTACATCGACCTTAGCAGGACCAACCCGTATTCTTGCAGCTGAAATTAAATGACCCAAGACGATCCCTTCTTCGATCATCATATCACATTTTACTATGCCAAGAGAAACATGAGTCTGTGTACATTGTTTAAGTACTTTTTCTAAAATCTCCAAATCATTTTCAAAAGAATCACCAGATGGGGTAAAATAATCCATATAGATTTCACCACTATCATTAATCAAATTAGAAAAGATTCCCAATATCACCCGTTGGAATGTAGCAGGTTCATTATAGAGTCCAAATGAGAGGATTTGGTATAAAGAGGTTAAACAAGGGAAACTAAAAGTGGTCTTATCCTGATCATTAGAAGCTATCTAGATCTGGTTATATCCACTGAATTCATCCAGAAAATAAAATAACTTATTTCACGTTAGTGTATTGAGAACCTGGTCGATGAAAGGTAAGGGAAAGTAAAATTTTTGGGTCGCTTTATTTAGTTCCATATAATCAAGGTAGATCCTCCACTTTTTGTTCTTCATTGCAACAATGACGAATGGGGATACCCATTGACTGTCAGAGATTGGATAAATAGACCCAATATCCAATAGCTTCTGCAGTTCTTCCTTAACAATGTTTTCAATGTAGTGTTCATTCTTCTTTGTGTTTGGTGAACAGGTAGACATTTGTCTCTTATATATATGTGATGGGTTGATAAATTGGGATGAATCCCTTTCATATCCATGTATTCAAAAGAAAATGGATCCTTCTCATTCCAAATTATTTTTAACAATTGTTCACTTTGGGAGGGTGATATATTGGGATTGATTTTCAGTGTTTTCCCTGGATCAGTCTTTAGTGGAATTCTATTATGGGCTGTTGTGATAGGAAAATTTTCAGTTTCAGTTTCTTGTTCAATGGTTTATTGGGTAGTACAACTCATAACATACTCTAATAGTCATTGGGTCAGGCAAGAAATATAATTGTGATTACTAATAAATGTACTAATAGTGTCATCTTCCATTTCCTCTTTGAAATAAAGAGCTTCCCCAATACTTAGAATTTGTCTAATGTTTTCATTTTCATGCTCAGACTCTCCCCTGAACGAAGACTTTTGTGCTAAGGTAAATCCTGGTTTTACTAACGAACTTGGTTCTTGTTACCGGGAATAGTGTCCACTCGGATGCTATTATTCCCACTAAGATTGGTGGCTATCTTAGAAACAAACATGTAAAGTCTACTTTCACTTTCCTTTATGAAAATAGATAGGAGTGGAACAAAGGAGACCAACCTTAATCTTGCGCTTGATTTCCTCTCCTTCCTGATAGAGCTTTGCCGCTTCTACTTTGTCTGCACAGCTTCAAAGAGCACCTGTGGAATCACAGCAACATACTACTATCGAAGAACAAAGATCTATATTCATAAATAACACAGGACCAGATGTGTGTTAACCATACAAATGCATATATAATGAAATATACAAGAATATGGAGGACAACTTGAATAGCTTTATTAAGATGAAAAGTAGCAAGAGGATTACAACCATATGTTCTGACCCAGCATCATCCTCCAGCTAGGAAGCCCTCTTTCACCTCAAGCAAAGCTTAGATCACCCAACACTATGAATGTACACCAGAAAACCAACAACACTTCTCTATAAGATACAAAAATTCCAGCCTCTGGATCTCTGTGATGAGGGATCCATATATAGATGATTACAGAGAGGTGAGTCATCTTTTGGGATCTTGATTAGTGTCCTCTCTCTGATAGTTCCTGCTTCCACTTGGAGAATGATGATCTCTTACTCATCCCTGGTCGAAAACAGAGAGGCAAGTGTCAAAGGGGAAGCTTCTGGAAGATTCCGTGATCTTCCACCTCGCATTTTGTCCCTGCCATTTGTCCATTCTCTACCATCACACTCTATAGAGGATCCATTCAGTATTTGTCGCACCCTATACACTAGGAAGGTGATTATGCATCGCATCCTCTGCACTGGGGTTTCAGTATGGTCCAGTTTTGACCATTTATGAGCAGTTTTTAGTGGAGAACTTCTGGGAGATGATGTAATCAGCTAACCTTGTTCCTTTAGGCAGTGAATCAACACTTTAGGGACTTAGGAGCCCTCAATTTATGGAAATTCATGATTGGGGTTGAAGTGCCCAAAAATGTCTATAATAGTTCTGCAGGAGGGTAAAGAACAATGTTCTTCATAATTTATTCATTTGATATTACCATGTTTCCTGATTGAAACCCAATGTGGGCATTGGTCGTAGCAAGCCATACCTAATATTAAGGGATGCCCCCAACTAGAGATTGAGTGTACAGTACTACGAGATCAACATGGTATTCCCAAGAATCCAGAGAGATAGTTACAACTTCTAATTTCTCCATAGGCCTCACAGTAGATTGATCTGCAAGTTCTAGAACAGTTGGGGTTTATTTAAGATTAAGTTGGGGTTTATTTAAGATTAAGTAAGCCCAGGGTAAGTACAATTGTTAATTTTATAACATTAATTTTAGCCCCAAGGTCTACCAAAACATTTGAAATATCAACCCCATTAATTTTTACTATGATAATTGGGTTTCTTGGGTCACCATATTTGTCGGGTATAGTCTTTCCCAAAATTTTGTCTCACAAATTCCCCATCACATGGGTATTGGGTGGGTCTTTCGACTTCCTTCCAAGATTTTCAGAACACAATTCCTTAATCGTTTTACCATAGATTGGTACATACTTCATAGCCTCTAGTAATGGAACCTTAACAAATAAATTTTGTAATTCGCCTAGAAGATCAAATTTAGGTTAAGAAATCTGTTTTCTAGATGAAATCCTCTCAGGATAAGGTGGGCCTATGTGACTGCATCGAGTGAAAATTGTTTTGGTGGGGGACTACCATTCTACAAAAAATTGTGTTGAATTATCCCCAGTTCCCTGAGAGGTGTGTTTAAGTTATCGTTTTGAGACTTCGTCATTAGTTTGTTCAAAAAATATCGATCAAGTCTTTTCATTCACCACTCGTCTAAATTGAATATTAAATTCATTGCATTCTGAAGTGGAAATATGATATGAAAGAAGGTTGAGTGTCTTAGCCTATTGGGATCCCCTATTACTTGGGTTCTAGTTGGGTTGAAGAGGTAGTTGAGGATGAAGACAAGGATTAATGGTGGAGGCATTAAGTGGGAGTTGTAAATATTGTTGTTTCATAGGCATGGGAAGCTTATTTGTAGGAAGAGGTGTCCATGCCAATTTTCAGACCAAGGGACTGAACTAGGTTGAGGTGACCATGAATGCCAAGGTGTAGGATGCTGATAATATTATGGCCATGAAGGTTGAAATAGTGCAAGCTAAGACTGAAAATTCCAATTATTAAAATATTGAGAAGGGTCTTGAGTCATACCTTTGATTCATATTTTATGGTCGTGGTTTCCATGGCTTCTTTGGTCCCATGAAATAAAGTTAGTCTATTTCTTCATTTTCTCCTTGAGAAACTACCTTCAACCCAGGAAGTGATGGACATGTGCTAGTGGAATGGTTTTTCTCACATATTGCAGAGGTTCTGATAGCATTAAGTGGACATTCCTTTAGTGTGTGCTTTTTCCTGCATTGAGGGAAGAAGATTGCCATTTCTTTATCATCTTTCATATGTTTCTGTTATGCTTGTAGAATGTCTTTCTATGAGGACAATGTCCTTACGATATCAGTCCTGAAATTTTCCAGTAAGTTTCCAACTTCTTCTTTTGTGACCCCACTATTAGATGTCTTGAGGGCTCATGTTCTTTTCTTATGTCTTGAAGCTCCACGTGAAAAATTGACACACAAATCATAGATTGTATCAAACTCTTCGTCTAAGATATCCCTATTTTCTAACACATTCATAAGTTCGAGAGATTATTCTCTTAGTGATCGACCTAAGATTATCTTAAAAATACCTTTATCCAAATCACTATGGCCCAATATTTGCACGATGTATTTAAAGCACTCCACAAAGTCCTCCATATTCTTATCCACCTTCTGAATAATCTTGAAGATTTGTTCTTTAATTTGTCGAGACTTGCAGTAGTCCTGATATTTTCCAAGGAGAATTTGCTTCATACTGTCCCATTTTGTAATAGATTTTCCTCCTATATTGATAAAATATCCCAATTCTGTGCCTTTTAAGGTAGTAGGGATTATCTTCAGTTTTTGAGCATCTAAAACATAATCATATCCTCAACAAACAACATCAAGCTAGAAGAGGAATGCATCGGGATCCTCAGAAGAGAGACCAAGGAAATGAGGTGATGTTGTTAGAGGAATAGGTTTCATGAGTGCATCACCCCTAATTTACCTAATTGGAAATTCAATTGTGGAAGTTGTGTTGTTGGCCATGAATATCATAGAATATTCACTAGCAATTTCAGTAGGTTATAGTTGTTTGATGATATGCGACTGAGCTTGTTATCAACACTTCCCTGATCATGTGGAGGATTTACTTCCCCTACCTCTTCTCCTTCTGAACCTTCAACACTTAACTCCTCAGATCCTCTGCTCGTTTATTACTCTTCTATGGAATGGGTTTCTATTATGTACAAGGGCTCTAGCTGTGGGCATAGACCCCATCTGAGATCTTACCTTCACAACACTCCTCGATGAGTTCCTTGATTAAGCTCTTGTAATGATCTCCTGGATATAGGTGATTCTGCCTAGATATTTCCTTCCTCGACCTCTTTTTGGGGGTCTTCCTATGCCCCTTTTGTTTTTTTATATATTCATACAATCTAGAAGCGGAGAATTAGATTAAAAACATCTAAAATAAATCTAAAGCTCAAGTCCTAGAAAAGGTTTGGAATGAACCTTACTTGATGAGGATGAGAAATTGGTTCATATAAGCAATAAAAAAGTAGCAAACAATCGAAGCGATCTAATTCTCAGGTCCTCGGAAAGGTTTGGTGCAAAGTGTTTCCTAAACAGGAGGAAAGAGTGGTTCCTATGATCAACAAAAGAATAAAAATTAAATAAATAAAAATAGTTTTGATCCGTAAACTATTGTGGATATTCCACTGGACAGTTTGTTATAGTAAATTTGATAATATAATATAAAAAAATATGATATTATACACTATTACAGTTTCATTTAATTTCTAGATCTATAAAGTTAATTGTAATTAGTGCATGCATGTAAAAGTAAATCAAGCAGAAAATTAGAGAATGAAAAAATAATACCACACACACATAATAGACAAGATATGCTCTCTGGCAAACCCATTTGGGAGAAAACCTAGCTGGAAGGTGAGGTTGCTTCCCTCTCTTTCTTTGTGTGGAAATATGGCCACAGATACAAAGAAGTAATGTATGTGGCCTGTGGACTTCTACGGTGCATAGATTCTCTCTATGTGCTCTACCTCCTATCTCTCCTAGCTATCTTTTCTCAACTATGGAACAAAATGCTCTTGGAAGAATGGAATGCCTCTTCCTCCTAGTGGCTCGATTATCACGCAACGTGATAGCCTACTAGTGGTTAAGTTTGACTACATCAACCCTTAACTAGAGTTACAAAGTAAACTCTTCTAGAGTATTCTACATCGAAAACACATGGTTAGCCCATTTATATGAAGAATGGGGGCTGACGCAACATCCTCGTGAACTATAGGTGTGAAAAGAAGAAGGTCAACTTCTGAGTGGCATAAATTTTGCATACAGACTCTGATTGATGTGATTCTTGTGTCGTTAGAAAGATATATATGTGTAGAATAGCAGGAAAAGGTGTTGCACTTAAGAGACAAAGTTTAACCACAAAAAATGTCATTTTCTGCCTATAAATTCTCCTAAAAGGTTTCAGACCATGTTTTTCCAAATTGGGTCTCATCGGTAAAATCGGTCCCATGAGTTGATTCCTCCCCCTTTCTAGTCCAAATCCATCGAGATGGATGAAAAATAATATAATGATCTAATTTGGAGCACACCTCCCCATTTTGGGAGGATTTTGGTACCTAAAAGCTTTTACCGAATGAGGTGAGGAAATGTTTCCTCCGCCTTCTCTCTAGTGTAGCATTTAGCTTTGCCTAGAAGTTGTCCCTTCAACCTAATCTATAGAAGGTCTTGTTTCTCTTGTCTTGTAGTTCTAGACCTATTCTGCAAAACTGTCTCTTTTGTCAATTCTGCCTAAGAGTCTAGTGCCAAATCCTTCATAGAAGGTAGGACAAGTTCCTCTTCCTAATCCACCATGGTACGCTCATAGAGTTTCAAATTCTCTACATTTACAACTGAGTAAATGTAGCTATATGGTTGTAAACAGAGTTGATATGCATTATCAGCCACCTATTCTAGTATCTCAAAGGGAACATACCTTAGAGCCTTGATTTTCTTACTAGGCCCTTGCAACCTCTCCTCATTCAATTGTATCCATACACTATCTCCCAACTTGAGTGATTCTTGTATTCTCTATTGATCATTCCTAGCCTTATATTCCACCCATGACTTTTGTAGTGTTTCCTATACTGGTAGATGGATATGCCTGATCTTCTCTATAAAATTTTCAACCCTCAAAGAATCTCCTGTAAGGTTATCCTTCACACCTTCTTGCTGCTCGTATGCAATATCCAAAGGTGAAGGTGGCAAATATCCAAAACAAGTTTCAAATGGGGACTTTCCTGTAGATGTGTGGACCACTCTATTATAAGAATGTTGTTTATATACCAAATTTTCATCCCAAGTCTTCAGATGCTTCTCGTTGTAGCCCCTCAAAAGTTGCACCAAAGTCTTGTTGAATAATTTTGTCCACCCATCTGTTTGTGGATGGAATGTTGTAGATATCTTCAAATTTGTGTCCATATTCGCCAAAAATGTAGTCCATAATGCACTGAGAAATCTTATATCCTTGTCTAAAATGATGCCCCTTGGTATCCAAAATGATGCCCCCTGGTATCCAAAAGTCTATCGAGACATTTCCAAAGAACAATTTTGTTGCTTCTTGCCTGCTGATGGTTTTTTTACAGGGCATCAGAACACACATCTTGATGAACATGTAAACTAACACGAACATGCAGTCATGTCCCTTCCCAATTGTCGGTAAAACTCCCACAAGGTCCACAGAAACGGTTTCCCAAGGATGAGTAGGTATAGGTAAGGGATTATATAGACCTTGCTTCTTGTTGTTAGGATTTCTTGTATGAAAAAGTGTGCATCCTCTTATGAACCTAGCTACTTGTTCTTGCATATTGGGCCAACACACATACCTCTACAAGTTAGCCATGGTCTTCCCTACACCAAAGAGCCCTGCAACATTGGAGGTGTAAGTCTCTCTAATCAGTTGCAAATGCTCACCTTTAGGAAGACATAGCTTATCCAGCCTATAGAGTAACCCATCCTGCATATGGTAGTCAATGGTGTTGTCACCATCGTGCATATGACTCTGACTCTACAACTGTTCATACACTTCCTTGAAGTCCTCATCTTCTAAATATGCCTCTTTGTATGCATCACGAGTGAATGGCTCCATGTGCATAAGAGTCCCCAATGTTGTAATATTTTATGTCGGTGACCTTGAAAGAATATCTAACAACTTGTTTGTGTTTCCTTTCTTATACTTGACCACCAAATGAAGCTTCTATAAAAATCCCATCCACTTGTAATGCCTAGTCTATTGTAGTTTATTCCGGGCCTGCAGGTATTGTAATGGTTGGTGATCCATGTGGATTATTGTCTACTTCCCCATTATATAGTGCTTCCATTTCTTCATAATGTGCACCATGGCATAGATCTCCTTATCATAAGTAGGCTAGTTAAGAACTTCTCCATGAAATACTTGAGAATGGTAGCAAACGAGCCTTCCTCCTTGCATGATCAAGACAACTCCCATAGCATACCCACTTGCATTTGTCTCCGCTTCAAGGGCCATTGCAAGTTTGGTAATGTAAGAATTAAGGCTTCACCGATATTATTATTTAACTCACCAAAAGCATTTTGTTTTACTTTTCCCCTCTGGAAACTCTTGCCACTTTCTATTATGGCATGGAGCAGTGCTGCTACCACTGAAAACGAGGCTATGAATTTCCTCAGGTTCTGTGCTACTCCAATGAAGCTCCTAACCTTAGTAACATTAGTAGGAACTAACCATTTCATGATGGCCTCCATCTTGGAAGGATCCATCTTAAATTCTCCACCACCAATCACATATATTAAATACACCAAGGAGTGTTGCACAAACTTGGACTTGTTGAGATTTGCTAGCAGCTGGTGCTTCCTCAATGTTTCGAGCACCTATGTCAAATCTAAAATATGCTCCTCCTAGGTAGAACTATATACTAGTATATCATCCAAATAGACAATAACAAATGAATATATAAAAGGGTACAGTACATCATTCATTAATGTAAAAAATGTAGATGTTGCATTACAGAGGCCAAATGGCATAACTAAACACTCATACAAACCTTGCCTGATTTTGAATGTGGTGTTCCATGTATCTTCTTATTTGACTTGAAATTGGTGATATCCAGACTTCCAGTCTAGCTTAGTGAAATATTTTTGTTGCTACAAATTATCTAGTAGATCATTTATCCTGGGTAGGGGGTATCTATACTTGAGCGTGAGTTTATTCAATGCCCTATAATTTATACAAATCCATCAAGTCCTATCCTTCTTTGGAACAATGATTATGGGTGACCCACATGGTGATGTATTCAGTTGAATGACACATTGTTCTAGTAATTGCTTCAACTATTCCTTCACCTCACTTGCATCTATAACAGACTGCCTATACAACCAAATATTTAGCAATGGGGAGACTCGAAATAGCTCGATCTCTTGCTCCACTTTTCTCTTAGAGGATAACCCTTTAGGCACGTGTAATAACTTCTCCAATTGTTGTTTTTTTTTCTTCTTACACTCCTCCAGGGATGCCTTGCCTCTTATTGAATCCTTTATAGACTGATTTTCTCTTGAAAACAATAAAACATACTTTCCGGAATTTATCAATTTCTTGTCTTGCTTAGCACTTACTAGTGAATTTTTTTACTTGCGTTTGTGCGCATTGATGATTAATTATTTTCCATCCTCAATGAGCTGGTATTGGTTAGATCTCCTCATGAAAATTGCATCATGCATGTACATGTATGGAATCTGAAACACAACTCCACATACATCAAGGGGAACTGTTACACAAAAATATAGTCACCTTGATTATTTGCAGTCGGTATGGGTCTATCACCACCTATACTAGCTTCCTAAGCAAGTCTCAGACCTCAGCTCTTCAAAGCAAGTTTTAGAAATGAGAGAAAAACATCAAAAAAGCATTGTAACTCTGGTTCCGTACTTTCTCTCACTTTTGCCTACGGGCCCGCACCTTTTGTTCAGAATACCTGCGTACTTATACACTCTGTATGTAAAGGGGAGGGTGCGTACCCCTGCGAAAGTCAAAAGGCACAATTTTTATCTTAAAAAACTCACTTTGGGTTAATTCTAGAGGTTTCTAGAAGGAATTTTGACATGGACTGTTCGCTCCAAAGTGGTTCATGCATCCCAAAAGAGAAGGAGCTAATCCCTTGTTAGGAGGAGCTATCCCTTTGAAGGAGGATTCTATCCCTTTGAAGGAGGACCTAGTAACTGCCCTCTATTGCACTATAAATTGAGGCATTGGGTTAGTGGCTAGGGAGGTTAGAAGCTGAACATTTTGGAGGGTAAATGCTGGTGAAATCAAGACTTCCTATTTGAGCTTAAGAGGAGAGATCACATACCTTTTTGGCTTCATTGGGGAGTGAGTGAAGCTTGTCAAAGTAGAGGAGACTTCTTGTTGGACCCGGGGAGGAGCTTGTACAACGTCAAGGCAAAGGTTGTAAAGTTCTTCTCCTTTTGAATTAATACAATCAAGCTCATTTTTCTCAACAAGTATCTCATGTTATTTGTTTCATGGACTCCTTGACTTTCATGTTAAATATGTTTTATAATACTGGTTATTCAGGTTCTATTTAATCGTTTGCCTTGTTTGTGTTTGCAGGTTTGCGACAAAGGAACTTACTTGGATCAAAGGAGCGAAGGCATCCCCAAACTTGCGTTGGAAATGAGGTAGGCCTTAAACACATTTGTTTGCCATTATTTATAAAGCACATTTAGAGAAAGATAGTGTCTGGTTGGTTTGCTTGTCATTAGGTCTTGTTTAGATTCTAGGAAGGTCTATCTTGTCCGCAAGATCGACTCATTCTGCGTGACACTTGCCTCAAAACAATAATACCGGTCAGAGCATGCTCATGGAAATCAATTGACGGTATTGGGTACCAGTGCCCCATAATGACCCTACTCCTAAAGGCTTTCCCAACATACTTATGTATGTTCCAATTCCTTTTGATCTTGTTTCTAAAGCTCGTTATCATTTTTGACCACCCAATTGGGCATTTCATGCTTTCGAGTATCAAGAAAATAATTTCTATTAGATTCAAAATAAACTAATATAACTTCAAATCATACCTCATTTGTGGCCTGTCAACAGGGTACACTTGCAGTTATGTTCACTTCCTATAAAACAAAATCAAACTAGCATATTTGATCAAATCATCATGTATAAACATATCACATCAAGTTAGCTCAAAGCACAACCATCATAGATCAAAATCATAAATAATATGTAACCTTCATAAAATAGAATCATAGATCACATGTAATTATCATAGACCATAATCATAAATCACATGCATAATAAAACTAAAATGAAATATTGATACTTATTCTTGAATTAATTCTTAGCTTCTATCTTTGTCCTTATTTCGTACGCACTCTTGATCGATTACGACACCTGACAAACACTCATTTCCTTCTCTTCAACCATGTGCACATACACATAGCCTAGATCACACATATACCACTACACACGACATACAACACCATGCAATACATTGACCTACACCTTACATACAACTTATACACCTCTACCCAGTGTACAACGCAACACATACATACACCTACACCCGGTCTATGACATAACACAATACATGCATTCACCTACACCTGGTGTATGACACAACACATATATGTACACAAAGTAAAACACAGTGAATACACATGTCACGATACCATGACTACACAATGCACATACATATTACCACATGACTACAACACAACATGTACGACATGCACACAATACCACATGTACATCAATACCATATGTACAATATGTACATGGTACCACCTGTACATAGCACCCCTTGCACAATGTCTACACAGCATCACATGTATATAGCACCACCTACACAATGTGTACGTAATTCCACTTGTACACCACACCACTTGTACAACATGTAAACAATACCACATGTACAGAGAACAACATGCATGACATGTACACAACACCACATGCATGACATGTACACCACACCACATGCACACAACATGATGTGCCCATCATGCACATAGTACAATATGTACAAAACATGCATATACAACATGTACATATCACCATATATACCCAACACTGAATATGCAATATTCACACAACACTATTTGTATAATTGTGTACACCAAATTGCATAAACAACATGTACACATGCTATATATACACAACATCCCATGAGAACAACATCACAGATGCATCATGTACAACATATACAACATATGCACATTAATAATACAACACATCCCAAAATCACATTGTGTCTACCAAGCAACCTTGCTTCTAGTGTCTTATCCATGCTTGTCCTAGCATTCTGCAGGCCATAGTTCTTTCATTTTGGTCAAATATCCCTCAGTATAGCCTATCCATAACATAGACATAGTCATAATACAAACATATAATATAAATTAATATCCACATGATACTTACCTCATATATTTGTCAAGGCTACTCTTCCCACTTGATTCCTCATAAATATAATATAAATACTATAGTATATAATGGGCATTTGAGAGATTTTATATATATCAAAGTCAACGTAGTTCTTGTATATTAATGATTATTCTTAGTATGAAATTTCTTGGAAGGTGTACCAAAAACACTTCACATAAGCCATTGGTGCAAAGTGACTCTAACAAAAATTTGTGGCTTCTTACGCTTCAGATCTACAACAATAAAACTAGAAAAACTTCCAATAAAAAGATATATGTGATCCAAAATAGAAAACAACAATAAAAATCTAATGTAATAACCCAATATGGAAATACTTTTAAATGAATAATAATCTTTATTGATAACACTTGGTGAAGGAGATATACAAAAGTGTCTAAAAATCCTCCTCCATGGGACTGGGACTTTGATGTCCATGATGCTTCAATAATCGATTCTCTATCTCAATATGTGAAAAACCCAAAACAATGTGTGGAACTCAAGTGGGAGCTCAAATTCAAGAAGATGATAGGGGTGACGATGATAATGTTCATGGTGAAGAATGAATGGAAAACCCTCTTATTTATAACAAAGTATTGCGTTGACCTTGAAAATGGGAAATAATAAAATAATGTTGACCAAATCAAGACCTAAACTTTAGGAATACTTTATTATATTTTTTGGAGAGGGGAAGATATTCAAAATGGTCAAATATATTCATTTAGAAATAATTAATAAATGAAATGATTTATTAATTATTTCACGAGGATTTAAAATGGTGTGAAATTGAAATAATTATTAAATAGTGATTTAACAATTATTCCAGTAATAGAATTAAAGAATAATATATAAATAGTGATTTATTTAATTATTCCTAGGTGATTTAATCAAATGTGACAAGGAACCATTATCAAATAATGATTTAATAATTATTCCTACTGAAAATTAAATAAATAATGATTGAGTCAATTATTCTCATGGGGGTTTTTAATTTTAATCAGAAATAGTTTAATAAAAATGGTTTACTAAATTATTTACCATAATGAAAGCGATTTTACTATGGTAAGATTAATCTTACATGATTTATTTTGATCTTCCTAGTTAGAAATGGCTAGGAGTTCATTTTTTGGTGATAACCAATTTCTCCCCAATGTATGAGTGTTAGGAGAAAATCATATGATCGAAATAAATTGTAGGTTACACTTCCACGAGACACCAAAGGGGAGTCAGAGAAAGATAGATTGTGTGTGTGTTTGTGCGTGAGAGAGAGAGAGAGAGAGAGATCACTAAAGTAACACAAGGAAGGACAAAACTAGATGGGGTGAGACCTACTAAACTGATATAAGTCTCCTTTTATTTTGGAGTAGATGATCTCTAATGACACAGGGGAGGCATACCCATACCCTTCGAGATTAATGCGTACAAATAATAATCGTGAGCCCAACAATGTGGGACTGAGCTACAAAGTACATGATACATGATATGTTGGCATCGATGGGCCAAAAAGTAATACAATGAATCCAATATACATAAAGTGCCTGGAAAGACATAGACTAGGAATGAATACAATAACCTATAAGTACATGAGACATAATTCCTCTCAAGCTGACATGTTGAGGGGGGATCACAATCGGAGAAGCCCTGCTGAACAAGAAAGGGAATTGAAGATGTGAACGGATCATATGAAGGAGAAATACATGTTTTGGGCCCTGCAAATGGTTGAAAACAAAACCATCACATCTGTAAAATTGCCTCTAAGGTTGGATCAACATCTGCTAACATCTGGGCATGTGGTGAGCTACCAGAAGGTCGAGGCCCTCATGAGGTCTCAAACATCTCACAAACAGTTTGGAATCACTAGTACAACCTTCTGGATAACCGAACCATCAAGCGTATAGTTCTCAATCATGCGATAATGAGCTGGTGTCGAGCACAGGAGAAATAACCAAGTCAAAGGGTAATGATGATTTCCTTTTATTGATCCGAGACACCAAACAAAGATGAAGGCTGGAACCAAGGTACACCACCCTCTAAGCCACACTTTTGGAATAAATCTGGTGAAGTTGACAGAAAAGGGCTCACTAGAGTTAAGGTAATGAGAAATCGTCAACAAAGGCACAAGGTATCATAGTATAGTGATTGATGAATGGACACCAGGGAGGATGATGGAAGGAAACAAAATGAGTGATGGGTTGAAAAAATTCCTTGTCAGACTATGATATGCATGGTTGACCTAGTAGTGGTTGAATTTATTTCACAGGGCATGGTCAATTACTCATATGAAGTCTTTTAAAAAATGTAGCAGTGTAACTGGAGGCCAAATATGAACACGATGGGATGAATGTGACACGAAGATGTATGGAATATTGTAACTGGATGCAAGGGGACTCAGAACAAACTCCCTAAATAGGAGTGATGAGCCCCAATATTGCAACAATAATGCTTCAAATCCTAAGGCTACCAATTTGAATTATCAACCCAGGGTTCATACAAAACTTAATAGGTGTCAACATTATATGTGCAACATGAAACATGTCCTTCTTTCATTGATATAATGAAGTGAATGTCATAAAATCTAACCTAAACTAGTTGCATAAATAAACCATGCTACTCTAATTCCAAACAAATCAAATCAATTATTCTAATTAAAAAATGGAAATCAATATTATAATTGAAAATTTCTTGGAAATAAGAAAGTTAATTTGCAACACATAACTAGGAAATTCATAAAGTAATTCTACCTCATTTGCATTGAAGAGTTTCAAATGTGAAAATTGCTTCCTAACTTTATTTCTATTTTGTGCTTACAGTGGAGGAAGGATGGGTCTAGAGTGGTGCTTAGGTATCCCTAATCATGTATTTAGAGCCTAGGGGTCAATATTCATCTATAATTAGTCAAATTTGAAGTGGGGATCAAAGTTGGTGAAGGAAAATGATGCTACAATTATTTTATAGGCGATTTCTACAGGAGGCCCTATTTTGCTATAGGAGCAATAATCTTGCTAAATTACCAAGTAAATAAAATTCAAATGCGATGGAATATTTTTATTATTAATTATGATGTCTTAGGTATCCATTACAAGTGGAATCACTTGAAAATACACTTTTTAACACGTGCTAAAAAATAGCAGAAAATTACTAATCTAAAAAATGGAAATTCAAGAACTAGTGAGATAGTTAACCTACCAAATGCCTAACCTAATGAAGTGAAAATTATATGGGGTGAATTATTTTATTAACTTGAATTCTTTTACGATCTAATTCAAGAGTAATAAAATGAAATGAATCTCATTAACATGTTCTAAAAAATAGCAGAAAAGTATTACTATTTTGCAATAAGGGACTTCCAAAATTTCTAGATTCATGAACTAGTAACCCTATCCAAGTAGCTCAATGATGAAGATGAATTTTAAAATCTATTATAAGGATGAATAATTCTTGTGAATCTATACCTAGATGTGTGTGAAATTTGAGCTCATGAATGGCGTTTAATTGGATCGATGGTGCTCGGCCCTGCGAGCTGCTGGCCAGCGCCATTATCCATGCCCAGACTTGGCACATGAAGGTTCACCTAAGGTGAGAGCAGGTCCACCTATAGGACGTCTTAAGTGCTTGCTCTGGCTGAGACAAGGCAACTGATAGTTTAAACATGGCGCATTTGGCCTTCAACCCCATTGTTTGCCCCCCTTCCTTAAGTATCTGCTCGCTCCAAGCAGGAAACCCCTACAGCAGAACTATTACAGGCAACCGATGCTGGCTTCTTTGCTGTCTTGATTTTGGAAATGGGTTTCATTTCTCCCATTACTAGATCTTCTCTTTTAACCCTGCTCAGGAACCCACTCTGCATGCTTCGCTTCCCATCCAAGAGCCCTATTCTTCTGAGCTTTCCCTTCGTCGGTTAACCATGGTTCGTCACCACATGAGAAGCCATCATGGAGATATCTAAGGTGTTCACGTGCATTCTCAACCAGCTCATTCCATTGATCAGCCACTGTCCCCTACCTCTCTACCTTCATTTCAAGTTAACTCTCCCCCTACCAGCCCGCCCCGTCGACCCTTTCCACACAACACCTTCTAGTCAACACATTTCAAATTTCAAAGCAGACTGAATAGGCCCATTATCATGGCTAATATCACCATCATCTTCTCTAAAGAAGAAGCTCAACCTCATGCTCCAGTGTGTACCTCGGCAGAGCATTCTCAGGACATTCGCAAAATTTCTAGTAGTCATGGCTCTGAGCAGAACCCAGCAGAAGAAGGCAAGGCAACAAGGCGTGGCGGATAGCATGAGGATGGTGATGATACAGGTGACACTCAGCAACCAAGTGGTAGCTCTCTGGTAGCCACAGTTTCAATGGCTATTTCTGGTAGCTTAAGTGGCACCTGTCAAGCATTGGATCCTCCAGGTGGCAGCGCGACTAGTGACGTGGCAGAGGATGGAGAAATTTAGTATGGTAATGCTTGCCCTGTCGTTGACGACTCACCGAACTAGGACATCCCCATGTGATGCCACATGGACTCCCTCATATCATCTCAAAGTTTTATTGCTAACCGGTTAGGTTCAGCTATTTATGGTTTTGTGGTTCTGTTTATGTTTCTGTGGCTCAATAGTCTGTGGTTCTATTGCTGACATGTACAACAATTCTATCTTTTGGTGTCTGTCTTGACTACTTGAAAGAGTGTTATCTCAAGTTATCATTTTGGTTGTTTCATTGTATTCCCGCTCCTATGCATGGTTTTCTGCAAACTGTAACTGGTTTTCCCAATTATGGGACTATTTTGAAGACCTGAAGGCACTCAGAGGCTATTGGCTGAGGATTCTACCTCATTGTAGTTATATTTTTCATTCCTTTTAATAGAATTACTCTTTACAGAGAAAAAAAAATTCTTGTGAATCTATAAATAACCTGAAAAATAGCCTAATTAAATCATTTAACTCAATCCTACAGCAAAAGAACCATCAATACTGAATGCATAAATAGGTAAAACAATAATAAGAGATGCATGTGAATAAGAAGTGTAAATAAGAAAATAAAATTATATAAAAGGGCTCTAAGGCTCGTGGGATGGCCAAGCCCAAGGATATGCAGAGTCGTATGAAGGATACCAAGCTTTAGAAGCTAAAAATGGCACCAAACTTCATTATTTGAATTAATCCTAGTACACCCCTACCAGAAATGAAAGTGGAGCTACAAAAATACAAGTTCTCCTCCACAACAAGACTAAGAAATGCATGCTTCTAGAGGATAATTTGAATTGGTACTTATAAAAAAATGATGAGGAAGAATTTTGCTTGAAAGAAGTAATCTTACCCCTCCAAAATCCCTCAAATAGTGAATCTGGGTCCCAACAGTAGTAATCTGCATTAAATGAAAAGGAACACATTTCTAGATTTTGTCAATCACTGGAGCTCCAAAATTTGTCAATAGTTTAATGTTTTTTTGATTTACTATCTAATATTGATCCTCTTGTACTAGGGAAAAATCCCGTAGATTATCTCCTCCTCTAAATATTCATAATTTTCCCAATATTCTCACAATATTCTACATAAATAAATAATATTAGGCACAAATATGAAATTATCTCTAAACCTTCGTAATGAACATATTAAAGATAAAAATATGTCATATAATTCAAAAAAGAGAGTTTTAGTGTGTTGAAGGATGGTTAGATGGGCCTTAATTTATGTCTAATTTAGAGGTTGGTCATACCCCCTGCTGAAAGTGTTGCTCAACCTCTGAGCAACTTGACCTAATTATGCCTCATTCATGGCCTTGGTGTCCTCCTTAACATTCCAATCCACCTTAGAAGTAATTTTGGCACATATTCTCTTCATCCATTCTCTTCGTCTTCTTTTATAGCTCCTTTTTCTGTAGATACATCCTTTTCTCCAAGTTTTAATTTGGCTTGTTCTTGTGTCTTAAGAAAAGTCTCCCTATTAATGTCCATAATGTTTTCCCATGATACAAGTTTTTGAACATTATCCACAACATATGTGATAATTAACATCCTTGATGAGTCTATGGACTCTCTTTAATTGATACAATGCCCCATGATTTTCATTGTGATTTTCCAAAGCTTGGAAAACCAATACTCTCAATCTGCTATAGTGGTAAAAGTGCAAGTTTATCCATACTGGTTAGAGGAAAGAAAACTTCAGACTCAACTCAAAATAAATATTCTCATTCAATTTCTTTTTCTCAAACTACTATTAGAATTTGGGTTGAAGAAATGATAGGTTTTGGAGGTTTCATGTCCATAGATGGCAGAGAAAAATGTATACTTACCCTTCTCTTAGATCTACCTCTTCAAATATAGGGTACGGTTTCTCAAAATCAAGATTTTAGCAATTATTTGGACCTTCTTGTAGCACACTGTCTTCACCTATGGTAAATATGTTTCTCCTATAGCAGCCTTTTTTCTGTTGTAGTAGCCATGTTTTCTCTTGTAACATGGCAGATTATTCTTTGAGTTGCTTAGTTGGGGCTTCTCTAGTGGTTAGCCTTCTCATGTATGTCAAAATTTTCTTTGCCTTTGGTTGAAACCTCCCTCCCATGGCTCTTATTGTTGTCTCCTTAACTTATTTGAAAGGAATTTCCAAGATTTTTCTTTGAATGGTATAGTTTGTAGAGGTAGAGATAGGATGGTTTATTTTTTTTAGAGAAAGAGAAGAATGATACCCCCTACCTAAGTGAAATACTTCATCTTCTCTTTCCTTAACCCTCTTACATAAGAAAAAAAAATTTCTATGTGAATTTACCTCTTCAATTTTTTGCTACATGATGCATGTACCTTGCAATTGTATGGAAAGTGAGGAGGGTGGAAGATACTTAATTGGTTGAGGGTGACCGAGACTGTTGACCCATCCTTAGTTTTAAAAACCTCATCTATTATGCATTGGAAACAAATTTCTAACCATAACATGCTTAAGAGAAGAGACCAAGAATATTTCATATTTGTACCTACCTGTGATGTTAATTTGTTGAAGATGTTTGCGTGATGGAGCTAAGCTTCATAATATGATGATCTTGAAGGTGTTGGTTTCCCTTTTTTGCTTCTCCATAGGTCTTCTTAGCTTGATGACCGTTTGGCTGACAAAACATTTGTGTGTGGAGGTTTCTTCCTAGTGTCTCATCTAGTGTTGGTGGAGTGGATGGAATGATTCCTAAGGAGGATGTATCCCTTATAAACTTTAGAAATTAATTCATGATGCTCAAGGTGGTTGGGTCTTCTGCCTTATGGGTGTAAAAAATTGATGTTGAGTTATGTCGTAACTGTACATGCTACTGGAGGAGGAATCGTCTTCATGTAGCAGTCACTTAATTCCTATTCAAGACGCCATTATTGCATGTGCGATCGATGGAAATTCATAGCAGGTATAAGGACAAGGTTAAAATCATCAAGAGGTGGTGAAGGTTGTTTAGGTGGTGGAAAATTTTATGACAAATATTCTTCTGATTTTTTTCATGTAAGGCCAAGTGAAATTTGAAGATGAATCTTGGCTAGTTGGAGTGGATGGGTGATTAAAGTGGTGTTGGGGGTGCTCTCTCAACCTTTCCTAAAGAATACATGACCTCCTAAATGTTTCCTCCAATTGGATCTACAACCTATAGCATTTTGGGATCGTCCTATAGCATTTCAGGATGCGCTTGTAGCACTTCATGACAATCTCCTGTGGCATAATTATTTTCTCAGTATTTGTTAAACGGTAGACTCGATTGACACAAAAATTTTTGAGCATGTTTAAATCATCCTTATACACCTCCCCATAAATAAAATTTGTTAATGAATGCACAAATCTTGAGAAAAATTAAAATGTATGTAGTTGATGGAGGTCGATTTCTAAAAAAATGTGGAGTGGAATTTTCTAAAATTACATGAGAATGTTACCATCATCCATATGCATCTCCCCATGATACAACACGGACAATCGATGCATGAATTTCAATATTTGATAAAAGAAATTTTCTACTCTATGTATTTTGGCCTCCTATAGTGAAACATAGCCCTCATGTACCATTTTAGGACAACGAGGAAAATGCAAGAGAAAGGCTTGGGAATGATGCAAAATTTCATGGAAATAGTTGAGGGCGATGGATTTACATGTCATTGCTATTTCTTGAGAAATTTTCATATAAGGTAAGAAGCCCAAGATTGATTGTTTTTTACTTTTTGCTTACCTCATTGCTCATTTCTTTCTTTTTCTCTTTTTGTGGTGTTGGCATGTTTATTTTCCTTATGTAGGTGGAGGAGTACCTACATGTAATTACTAATATGAAACTGGAAACACAAACCTTTTTTTTATTTCAACCTTTTTCCTTTTAATTCTTCTTTTTTTTTTTCCATTTTTTCTCTACAGACCTACTAGTTGTTCAATGAGATTTTTAACTAGTAGGTTTGCCTAGGCACCTCATAAGAGGTTTTTACCTATGATATTATTTATTTTATCATTTTTTCTAACCCATTGACTGCCTCATGGAGGTTTTCAATCAATGAACCAATATCAGGTGCCTCAAAGGATATTTCACCCAAAATTATATTTTGTTCCTCATATTTCTCATTTTTTATTTCTTTTTCTATCCCACTCTACTTGAAAAACAAAATATCTTTCAAGTATCAAAATACTTCCAATGGATCCATGTGCACATGAAGATGAAAGATAAAATCATGTGTAAGCTTGAAATGTAAGCTTTGACATGTACCTGAATTTTAGAGACCAAACGCTTTGACTTTGACGATATCAAGACTGCTAAAGAAGAGAGTGATGCTCCATCTTGTTAATTTTCTAGAACCAAACCTCATTATAAATTTGATTCCCTTGGTTTTCTTGCTTATGTGGATCATTCTTCATGTATTCTGCTAACATGAAATTCAAATCCTCCTATTTTTTTCAAATTACTCTATTGAACACATGGAGGATTTAATGCTAAACATGAGGAAACTTTATCAATATCTAATTTTGATGTCTTCTCTTCATCAAGTGCAACCCATGATTCTTTGGTCTTCTGATTTTAATATTCATTTTTTGAATGTTGTCCTTTAGTTACATCAAGATACTATCCTTTTTGCAATACTCTTCCCAAGTTAAGATGAATGCCATTAAGATCAGGAGGTGATGTTAGGAAGTGTTGTACCTCAGCATTGTAAGTGGGATGAGCTACTTGTGTAGGTTTGGAAATTGTGGTATAGGTAGTTGAGTGGGAGTGTATATCTGGAATGGATGTGGTTGGGGTTGTAGTTGTGGTGCCAGTGGCTGGTAGGGATAATATGGAGTTAGGTATGGAGGATATTACGCAAAATATTGAGGATGTTGTGGATTTATCCCATATGTTTATTACCAACCTTGTTGCCAAGATTGGTTTTGGGGTTGAGATGACCAAGGCTACCAAGGAAAGGGTGTGTTCCAATTTCTTTGAGATGGATTTGCATAAATTTGAAATTTTGAATTAAGTTATTGCATCATAATAGGTTAACTAGGCTACCATGGTCCACTTACAGCAACATAACACAGTTGCTTTGGTGATTGACATGCTCCATTGTCCTCTTGGTAAACTTCCTTCAACCTTGGTAATGATGGGAAATTTTTAACATGTGATTATGCACGGAAAACACAAATATCAGCATCTTCTTTCTCCTTATTCTACATTCTTAACATCTCTACTCATTCACTTATATTGCTAAGGATGTTTGTTTTAACATCATCAAACAAATTTCCATGTTTAGCTTGACTTACTAATCTTGACGACGATTTACTGGCCCTTGCCCTTCCTCTTGATATGTTATTTGCATGTTTCACAAATTTCTTCAAATGATAACTGGTGTACATAACCTCTACTCATGAGATGAAGGAGATCAATCCACTCATCCCTAATGTTCTAAGTAAGAGGGATTTCAGTGTGTAATATATTAAATAATGTAATGTTTCCCTCTTAACATTATACATGAACCTCTCTATTAGATCCTTGAGGCTGCCATCCTATTTTTTATTCATTCTAAATATTTCTTCTTTAAGATCATGATATTCATATTTTTCTAGAAATATATTTTGCATATCATTCCATGATATTATTGAATTAGTCCCTAAACTCATGAATCATTTAAGATCTCTACTTCTCAATGTTTCAGAAAATAATCTCAAATTTTGAGTGTTTAGTAAGTAATCATAAGATCTACGAAGGATTTCAACTTCAAAGAGAAAGGTTTCCAGATTCTCTGACCTCATATCATGGAAGTTGCGAAGGAAACATGGAGGGATGTTCTTCATATGAACATTGATATCAATATATTGAATGGAAAGAACATGACGATCTTCTTCATTGTCATCATCTCCATCCATTTCTTCTATAATATTTTCCACCTCTTCTTCTTCTACCTGCAAAATTGGATGTTGATGTGGTTCTTGCTGGTGTTGGAGAAGTATTCTTTTTTTTTTTTTGAATAATAATGTTAATCCAATGAAATTTTATATTTTTGAAATGAAATATTCCTAACGAAAATCATTTTTGTTTTTGAAGAAGGTAAAATAAATTAATTAACCAAGGAAGAAAAGAATACATACTTTGACACCTCTCGGGCAACGGTGCCAAAAAGGATGAGCCTCAATATTGAAACAAGAATGTTGCAATTGTTAAGGCTACCAACCTAAATTATCAACCCAGGGTTTGTATAAACTTAGGATGTGTCAGTATTGTATTTGTAGCATGCAATGTGTCCTTGTTTCATTGATCTAATGAATTGAAAGTCATAAAATCTAACCTAAACAAGTTGCAGAAATAAACCATGCTACTATAATTGAAAAAAAATAAAATCAATGATTCTACTTGAAAAAGGGAAATAATTAATTTAATCACAAATTTCTTGAAAATAATAAAGTTAATTTACGACACATAACTAGAAAATTCAAAAACTAGGTCTACTTGACGTGCATTCAAGCGTTTCAAATGTGAAAATTGCTTCCCCAATTCTATTTGTTGTTTTGTGATTACAATGGAGGAAGGAGGGGTATAGAGTGGTCCTTAGGTATCCCTAATAATTAATTTATATCCTAGGGATCATTATTCATCTAAAATAAGTAAAATTTGTAGTGGGGATTCAAACTAGCGAAGGAAAGTGATGCTACAGGTTTGCTACAGGTGATTGCTATAGGAGCCTTGTTTTGCTACAAGAGTGAGAATCTTGCTAAATTCCCAAGTAAATAAAATTAAAATGTAATGGAAATTTATTTTTATTAATTAGTATGTCTTATTTTTCCATTCCAAGTGGAATAACTCAAAAATACCCCTGTAAACACGTGGTAAAAATAAGCAAAAAATTACTACAGTAAAAACTGGAAATTCAAGAACTGGTGAGCTAGTTAAGCTACCAAATCCTTAACTTGCTCAAGTGAAAATTATATGGGGTGGATTTTTTTTATTAAATTTGTTTTTTAATTATATAATTCAATTGTAATAAACTCAAATTAATCTCATTAACACGTTCTAAAAAATATCAGAAAATTATAACTATTTTGCTAGAAGGGACTTCTAAAAATTCTAGATTCATGAACTAGTAACCCAATCCAAGTAGCTCAATGATGAAGATGAATTTTCAAATCTATTATAAGTATGAATAATTATTTTTACTATAAAAATAAAATTCAAGATAACTTACTTAAATAATTTAGCACAATCCTGCAACAAAAGAAGTGTCAATACTAGATGTAGAAATAGGAAAAACAAGAATAAGAGATGCATGTGAATAAGAAGTGAAAATAAGAAAATAAAACTATACAAAAGAGAAATAAGGCTCCTATGATGGAAAAGAGAAAGTATACTTATATTCCTATGAATGATACCAAGCTTTAGAATCTAAAAATGGCAGCAAACTTCATTATTTGAATCAATCCAGGTACATCTCTGCTAGAAATGAAAGTGGAGCTCCAAAAATAATTTTTTTCTCCACAAGAACACTAAGAAGTATTTGCCTCTAGAACAAAATTTGAACTGGTACTTCTAAAAATTATGAGGAATAATTATCCTTGAAAGGAGGAAGCTTTCCCCTCCAAAATCCGTCAAATATTGGACCTAGTTCCTAACACTAGGAATTTGCATTAATTGACATGGAGCATATTCCTATATTTTCTCAATCGCTGGAGCTCTAGAATTTGTCAATAATTTCATGATATTCTATTCATTTATTATCCATTATTGAACCTCCTATAATAGGGAAAAAGTCCCTAGATTATCTCCTCCGCCAAATCTTCATAACCTTCCCAATATTCTCATAATATTCTACAGAGATAAGTAATATTAGGCACAAATATGCAATTATCCCTAAACCTTCCTAATGATTATATTAAAGATAAAAATATTTAATATAATGCAAAAAAGAGAGGTTTAATGTGTTGAAGGATGGTTAGATGAGCCTTAATTTATGTATAATTTTGCGGCACGTCAAGGGGGGTGACTCGATGATGTTGCCACATGGGAGAGACCCACAGGGGGCCATGATAACATGAGTAAATAATGGTTACCCATGACAAAAATAGACACATGAATAAAAAAGGGTCAAGGCAAAGTGATACAAAATTACATGTAGCTTATATGAATAAAATTGGTTTTTATCGTTGGAAAAGTGAAACCTCATGGAAAAAATGGCCTCTAGATAAAGCGCTAAATTGCTAAAAAAAAAAGACTCGTTATAAAAATTTGTGAGAGATTTCCAACGATGTTGATGATTCATTAAACCGAGCTATGGTTTGGTCGCAATAGGCAATGGAAAATCTATGGCTTTTCCTACAAAATATTTGCCGAAAATCCAATTTGTTTGTGTAACGAGTTGAGGGAGAGATTGGATTGGAGGAGAAGGCCCTAAATCTTAGTGAGCTCATTGCAGACAAACCAACTATCAAAATTTAGATGTGCGAATTTCAAGTAGGTGGCCTTACTTGTCTAAAAATGGTGTTAACTCTTCTTGGAAGGGGGGTTACTGGTGAAGAATCAATATAAGAAAGGAATTATAGAAATGAACTAATAGAGAACGTCTAGGATCATCCCTGCCCACCAAGTCAAATAGGGGGACCAAGAAGTTAGTGTGGTATCACATAGAGTAGAATATTTGAAGATATGGTATCAAGCATCTACAATATGCAATCTGTATATGGCTCATAAGAGAGGCTGGTATGATAAACTATTTGGGGAATGGAAGGATAACTAACCATACCTATATTTTGGGGGTATAGGTTGAGACTTATGTTAATTAAGTGACAATGTATCCAAGGGTCATCATGCCCCCAAGCATGGGATGCTTCCCCCCATCATATGATGACGGATGGGATAGATCACGTGGGATGATGCCCCCTAGCTGGATGAGTTTGTGGAGTGCCATTGTCCTCCAAGTGCTCAAAAGATGGATTCAAGCATTTGGCCCTAATAGTAGAAGATCCTATAGATGATCATGAGGAGATATAGGGGAACATGTGTCTCCTAGTTTTGTGTAGATAGATGAAGCATTCTATGGGCATATTGTTAACAAGTAACTAGTGACAAGTGACCCTAACAACAATTTGTGGCTTCTTATGCTTCATATATGCAATAACAAAACAATACAAGCTTTCAACAAAAAGACATATGTCATCCAAAATAAAAAGAAACAATAAAATTCCAAAGTAGTACCCCAATATGGAAAGATTTTTAAATGAATAATAATATTTATTGATAACACCTTGTGAAGGAGATCTAAAAAGGGTTTTAAAACCCCCCCTCCATGGGTGGGATGTGTTCTTTGATGTTGTTGATGCTTCAATAATTGATTCTCTCTCTTGATATGTGAAAACCCCAAAACAATGTGTGGAACTCAAGTGGGAGATCAAATGCAAGGAGACGATAGTGGGGACAATGATAATGATCATGGTGAAGAATGAATGGAAACCACTCTTATTTATAACAAAGTATTGGGTTGACCTTGAAAATGAAAAATAATAAAATAATATTGACCAAATCAAGATCTTACTGTTAGGAATAATTTATTGTATTTTTCAGAGAGGGAAAATATATTTGAAGTGGTAAAATATCTTTATATAGAAACAATGAACAAATAAGATGATTTATTAATTATTTCGCGAGGATTAAGAATGGTGTGAAATTGAGATAATTATTAAATAGTTATTTAACAGTTATTTCAATAATAGAATAATGAATAATAAATAAATGGTGATTTATTTGATTATTTCTAGGTTATTTAGTCGAATGTGACAAGGAATAATTATCAAATAATTATTTGATAATTATTCCTAGATAAAATTAAATAAACAGTGTCCACATGGGGTAGCTCAAGTGGCAGTGGCCGTGGAAATGAAGTCTCATCGAACCGGAAGTCTTGGGTTCAAATCTTGGGCTACCCTTCCCCTGTAGTGGGGTATGTAATGGACATGAAAATCGGAGAGTGATACCAAAGCTTACAAAAAAAAAATTAAATAAACAGTGATTTATTCAATTATTCTCAATAGGGTTTTTTAATTTTAACTATAAATAATTTAATAAAAATGGTTTACTGAATTATTTCCCATGGTGAAAGTTATTTTACTATGGTAAAATTAATCCTACATGATGTATTTCTATCCGCCTAGTTAGAAATGGCTAGGTGATCATTTTTTGGTGATGATAGTTATAGTACATATTACCTACTTAGTATCATATGCCTTAATTTTAAATATGGGAATTTAATGATGGATTGCCTCGTATGCCCTCATCTAGAATTTGTGGTTGAAGTTAAATTCCAAGATGAAAGCTAATGTCCTTATGAAAGGAAATCAAAATTTTCATCATAGCATCTAACATTTAACTACAGACCATTGGATAATTTTTCAGTTCTACATTATGATCTCAATAGTCATGTCTACCGGCACTTCTATGTTGACATCCCATACTTGGATATGCCTCATAAAATCATCGAATGATCTACCATTTTCTCATGATGTTATTAAAAATTCCACATCTCCTTAACTTCATGTCTAGATTTTGGAGAAATTTTGAAGAAAATATTGCACTATGATAGAGGGGGATCCAATATGGTTATAACTGGTCAAATATTTCAAATACAAGAAAGATGCAATATGTAAATTAAACTATTCCTATAACATTACCATAACATATTCACAAATCATAACTTTTCTCTTCATCTCAACCTCTATATGATATCATTGTCATCCATAATTAAAGTCATCATCGTATAATTATGATTCCTTTACATGGAAAAATCCATATTTTCAAGAGGAATCACACCATGGTCCCAAAAATTTCATGTGAATGGAAAGGAAAATGGAGGGAAAATTGTGTCAAGGTAGAAAATAGAAGAGGAATCATTTTAATTGATTAACACAAATAGATTGAATGTTAGCCACGTGCTTATCAAATTAAATGAACCATGATCATTGCATGGAACATTATGGTAACATTTGGTAATGTAACATGGAGTTAATTTTAATTTCACCCTATTAACCTTAAACCTCCTAGTTGGAAAGAAATAATTGACTTGAAAATTATATAAAACTACAAATCATAATATTCAATAGTAGGTATAGAACTGAAAAATTAATTTTTTTTGTTGAATATTTCATGGAATTCATTATGGTTTCACCCATTTGAAAATGCGGAAATTTTCTATATGGGGTGTTTCAAACATAAGCCTATTTTTCAACAGAGTGTAATTTGAGTAAGCTAACGAATAGGTCTTCATTTATACATAATTATGTCTACATGTTACCACTTTGGATCATCTACTAGACATTCCCTATAATTTAGGATTATATTTTATCTTTAATATTTTGTATTTTTAGTAAGGATGTCAGCTAGGATAATGTAACAAGGCCCCTTACCCAAAACCATAGATAAGATAAGGTCACTATGAAAATGAAATACTCAAGATACAGTTATGAAATGGGGTATACAGATTTTGAATTTATAGAAAATTATCTAACTTAGAATAGGCATCACCATTCCATTCATCTTGTTGAGAGGAATCTAGTGATATAAAATTTATCCTCAATTCAACCCTCAGGTTCAGAGATACTGCCTCTCAAGGATAGGCCAAACTTCACCCTGCCACATCATCCAATTTCCATGTGGAAATATGCCAGCATCCTGCATCGAAATCAAGAATATAAACCAGTCAGGCTTGCAACACCTCACGCAACATGTTTTCACTTTTTTAAGCCTGGCCCCTGATCTCTGTAGTCGGGGTCAACCTCCATTACATGTTTTAACTCTTTCCATTACCAACCTAATCCCATGAAAGTAAACTTGGGTTTTGGTCTTGACCTCTGCCTCCAATCTAGTTGAGGTTAGCTCCACATCGGATGAATTCCCTTCTTACAACAACGTGACTTGAAATTCCTACTTAGGTAGGGGTTCCGACAACTAACCCTTTAGCACGTAAATCTGCCTTAGGCTGAAGGAAGAAAAAATTTAGGGTAACCACAAACCACGCTTAGTCTGGTAGCTAGCCCTACCAGAACAGGAGAGGGATCTCTCCGGGTCACGCTCAGTGAATAGATAAACAATATGGTCTGAGATGACTTACAATGAATATTGACTTTAGGCTAGTAAACAAATATGAATACAAGGAACAAATTTTTATAAATGACTGAGTTTCTGGGATGTATGGGACCAACGAGCAGCAATGAGCAGAGAATTTAACACAAAGGCACAAATTACTTCATGAGGCAAGACAGGCGGAAAGTCTAGCAATTAAATTTGAAATAATGCAGAATGGAAATATTGTTTAGGAGGGTGAAAAGGGCATAAACACATGAATCCTTTTCAACAGAAGAAGAACACATAATGTGAAAATTTCCCACAGGCAGAGCAATAAACATGAATTCTACCTTATCTTACTTAGAAAATTTCACCGGAAATGAATATGAATGAACTATGAAACATAACGAAATACATATGAAACATAAAGAGAAACACATTTTCTACACTCACACCACATGAATCTCATGAGTCAGAGCCGATGCCTTTCATTAATTCTCTGTCAAAATATACAATGAAGAATTGAGTTTCTCTCCCACAGCCTCCCATAAATTAAAACCAAACAACCATTTGCAAATGGTTTGCATACAATAAATAGACTATGCCATTGGGGAAATAGAACGACCAAGAGTTGGGGAGTTTTGCAAATGATTACAAACTGGAAATGGAAAGCCAACCATTAGTTACAGGTGCAACATTACAAAAATGACAAATGGCTTGGGTGACCGCTCCCCTTCCTTTGCCACTTGGATAGAAGCCAACCTCTTTAAACTTTTCCTTAGTTTCCAAAACAAGTGTAGTGTAAATTAGTGGGCCCACTTGGAGAAAGTCATGAATCGAAATGTCGCGAAGCGGAAGTGACTTTGTCCTTTTTGTCTATATGCACCGCGACCAAATCTATATGCACCATGCCACTTTGGAGGCACTTTTGAGGTACCTGCAGGAGTCCACATTATTCCCAAGTGTGCTTGTTGGAAAGCATGGCCTCTTTGCTTTCCAACCCAAGTGGAATTTCAGAATTTGGTGCTCATTTACACCTCCAAAAATTCATTCTCCCAAGACTGCTTCCTGTGTGTCAAAATAGGGGCAGAGAGGTCATTGTTTGAGTGTTTTTGACCTCCTGGGGACTCAAAACTTGCTCAAAATTATTGTCCATGCACTAGTAGTCATGATTTTTCAAGACGAATCCAAAAATGCAAACCATTTATGATTTGGATCTCCCAATCCTAAGCGCCACGCCAGTGGCGTGACACACAAGGAGAAAAACCCTGTTTTTTGCCCAAAAGTTGTCAAATGACCAAAAATGCCCCAAAAATGCTCCAAATTTCTTGGCCATGCACCAGAAGTCATGATTTTTCATGATGAATCCAAAAATACAAACCATTCTTGATTTGGAGCTCCCAATCCTAAGCCCCGCGCCCAAAGCTCTAGCACCACACCTTTTTGCAGGAGCCTTTTGGAGGCCTTCCCGATGTCCAAATTGGGTGCAGGATAGCTCGTTGGAAAGGTATTTGAGTCTATTTATAAAATAGACTAGAATTTGGTTATTTGGAGTTCACTTTCCCTATAAAAAAGAAAATCTCCCAAGACTGGGCAAAATGTGCCAGATGAGGCTACCACAAGGCAGAGTGCTTCTGCAGTCAACGTTTGAAGGGGTTCCTCAACTCCAAATTGAGCTCATGATAGCTCATTGGAAAGAAATTTGTGTCTAGTTACCACTTGACTCATCAAAAAAGTCATTGGGCTAACTGAGCTAGGAGAAAACCTGATGTTCCCAAGGTCACTTTAGAGGTGCATCAATTCTCCCGAGGCAATTGTATTTTTGACATTTCTCTAAAACCATGAAACCTGTGTAAAAAGTGAAGGTGGTTTTTCTTCCTTGGCTTATTTGGGACAAAAATATCTCTCAGGTTTCCAAAATTCATCTTTTCTTGCTTAGAAAAATCATTTGAGTGAATTATTGAACCTTCCTTTGGCCTGCAAGTATTATTGAAGCACTTTGAGAACAACAATTTGCGAACCCTAGACCTAATGACTGAAATATGTCTTGTACATTAAAAGATAAAACACTTACTATCATGGATTTTAATAACTTTGATGAAAATACCTAAGCCAGTAGGTACAAGACATGAGGGGAACTGACTAACAAGACCTTTTTCGTCAGATTATGGCATGCCCCTAGCAGAATGCGGCTGAGTGAATGGAGTGAGACACCTAAAAATGAGATGCAGAAAGAGTTTTGATCTCTGATGGAGGACTAACAAGACCGACTCTAACATTGGCTCCAATGGGGGAAGGTAGCTCCAGCTCCTTGGAGGTGCCAAGAACTGCAGATCTTTGGGTGAGCAGACAGTGCCTTCGTCCATTGGGCTATGGAGTCATTATTTCGACAAACAACACAAGACTCTGACTCATTTATTGTATGAAACCTAACTCAGACCGACTTAATTATGGAACCAACATGACCAACTCAATGCAAAAGGAAATGTCTCATGACTGACTTAACTAAAACAAGAACTTACAAAACTTGTTTCAATGGTAGCAGTCCATCAAGATTCGAGGGTTCCAAATCATGATGACAGCCACCTACATACTAATGCAATATGTACAATCATGTGTAGTGTGTCTTCCAATATAACCAATCAAGTAGATGCCTCCTTGATTGATTCTCCTAATCAGATCTTCTGGTCAACAACAGATACTAGTAACTGGGTTTCCAAAAACATAATTGACCATGATCTCCTTCATCACTGAATACTGCAATAATCACCTTCACTGCTGACTGCAACAAATATGCCATTGGATCTTGAAAAACATGAAGATCGACCTCTTGATGGAAAAACAATGTATCTTTTTCTCTTGATTATGGTCTTCCTTCATAAATAAGAGTATGTTTTGGGTCTTCAAAAAATTCTGAACAAGTGGATGAACAAATCTCCTTTTCAACGAACATTTCAAAACATGAGACATATGAGGAGGAATCTGAAAGGGAATCCTGAATGGTATGATCTTCTGAAGTCTGAATATATGGTAGGTCATCTTCATACGATATGATAGCCATATTCTCATTACATTCATCACATTCATGAATCATGAGAAAAACAACTTCAGATGTTTCTTCAAACCTAACAATAACATTTCTATCATCTACCTTAAATTCATCCAGAGGAACTTTTTCGCTTGCTTGAGCAAAGATCTCATCTTGCTGTTCATGAGCTGACTAGATTACCTCTTCATGAAGACTGTGTTATGATGACATGAGAACATTTGGATCCAAAACTCTATCTTCTTCATCCCAGATGATTTCAGCAGCAGAGTTCTCTTTCATGGGACTTAGTACAAGGTTTTCTTGGTCATCACAATATGAATCTACATCTAAAATGGTTGTCTTAACATTATCAAATTTTGAATTTGAAACTTGATTCTCTACATGCTGTCTTCTTCTATGGACAGATCTGAAACGACACTTTTTCTTTCATCACTTTCAGCCATATGGAACTCTTCAACCTGCTGATCTATAAAGCTGTTCAGTGGACTATCATCCTTTTCAAAAGAGGAAGAAGTTTCACCAACACTTTCTTGACCATATGTGCACTGAAAATCCACTTTAGCTTGAGCTGGAACATAACCATGCAAGAGTTGATGTATCTTGTCTTCAGACAAATGAGATAAGACCTTTTGTTTCCTTTTTCTCAAACAGTGATTTCCTTCATTCATTTCAAGTGAAGGTGTATACAAATATTCCTCATATTGCTAATCCATTTCACGTAATTCCTATTCACTGTCAAGATGCAAAATTCTTTCATCTTCCACCGTACTACAATCTTGATCATGCTACAAATTTTCATGATCGTCTTTACGCTGTTGAAAGGGATTTTCATACAGGGCTTCCACGATCTCATCATCCATAAAATTATCATCCTCATAGTATTTTTCAAGGCTTTCAATAAAAGTAGAAGCATGTTTGAAAGAGTCATGAACTAGATTCAGTGATCGATAAGAGTCTTTATATCTTTCAATGAACAGGGCATGAAAATCCTTTAAACAATAAATACAAGCAAGCAACAAACTTTCATACCAAGATTGGGCTTCACCTTCTAGAGTGTCCAGGAATATCTTCATTAAGCAATCTTCAGGAAAATCAACCTTCAACTTGTGAATATGCATGTGAAATCGAACTAGATGTAAAGCAGCATCCTTCTTACCATCATCTTTAAATGTAGGCAGATTCCTTGACCAATATCCGTTCGGAATTTTATTTGGAAAGCCTGGAATGTGATCTCGGCTCATGGGAGCATATCTTCTTGCAATCCACTTCATTTTAAAAAATCTCAAAGTTGTTGATCGCTCTGTAGTAGAGTCACCATGAAGCACCGGTTGCTAGATTCTTCACTGAAAGGAGTCGCCAGGTGAATGATTTCAGTCGTCTTCTTATGTTTGATCATTTTTCACCATCAACCATCAGATCTAAGCTTGATAGATGTACTGGGGAAAAACAATCTTCAAGCAAACCATTTTCGTTTCCCCAGTATGGTCGCCACTATGTTAGCACCTAAATCTGCCTTAGGCTGAAGGAAGGTAAAATTCAAGGTAACCACAAACCACGCTCAGTCTGGTAGCCAGCCCTACCAAAATAGGAGAGGGCTCTCTCCGGGTCATGCTCAGTGAATAGATAAAAAATATGGTCTGAGATGACTTACAATGAATATTGATTTTAGGCTTTAAACAAATATTGATACAAGAAACAAATTTTTATAAATGACTGAGTTTCTGGGATGTATGGGATCAACGAGCAGCAATGAGCAGAGAATTTAACACAAAGGCACAGATTACTTTGTGAGGCAAGACAGGCAGAAAGTCTAGCAATTAAATTTGAAATAATGCAAAATGGAAAGATTATTTAGGAGGGTAAAAAGGACATAAACACATGAATCCTTTTCAACAGAAGAAGAACACATAATGTGAAACTTTCCCACAGGCAGAGCAATAAACATGAATTCTACCTTATCTTACTTAGAAAATTTCACTGGAAATGAATATGAATGAACTGTGAAACATAATGAAATACATATGAAACACAAAGAGAAACACATTTTCTACACTCACACCACATGAATCTCATGAACCAGAGCTGCTGCCTTTCATTAATTCTCTGTCAAAATATACAATGAAGAACTGAGTTTCTCTACCATAGCCTCCCATAAATTACAACCAACCAACCATTTGCAAATGGTTTGCATACAATAAATATAATATGCCATGGGGAAATATAATGACCAAGAGTTGGGGAGTTTTGCAAATGATTACAAACTGGAAACGGAAAGCCAACCATTAGTTACAGGTGCAACATTACAAAAATGACAGATGGCTTGGGTGATCGCTCACTTTCCTTTGCCACTTGGATAAAAGCCAGAATATTTAAACTTTGCCTTAATTGCTGAAAAATGTGTAGTGTAAATGAGCGGGCCCACTTGCCGAAAGTCGCGAATCGAAATGTCGTGAAGCAGAAGTGATTTTGGCCTTTTTGTTTATATGCACCGCGCCGAAATCTATATGCACCATTCCACTTTGGAGGTGACTTTGAGTAACCTGCAGGATTCCAAATTGTACTGAAGTGTGCTTGTTAGACAGCTTGGCCTGCCGACTTTCCAACCCAAGTGGAATTTCTGAATTTGGTGCTCATTTGCCCCTCCAAAACTTCATTCTCCAAAGACTGCTTCCTGTGTGTCAAAAAAAGGGCAGAGAGGTCATTTTTTGAGTGCTTTTGACCTCCTGGGGACTCAAAACTTGTCCAAACTTCTTGTTCATGCACCAGTATTGATAGTTTTCATGCTGAATCCAAAAATGCAAACCATTTGTGATTTGGAGCTCCCAATCCTAAGTGTCTCGCTAGTGGCGTGGCGCACAGGAAGAAAAACCCTGTTTTGTGCCCAAAAGTTGTCAAATGACCAAAAATGCCCCAAAAATTCTACAAATTTCTTGGCCATGCACCAGCTATCATGATTTTTCATGCTAAATCCAAAAATACAAACCATTCTTGATTTGGAGCTCCCAATCCTAAGCGTCGCGCCCAAAGCTATATGCGTCGTGCCTTTTTTAGGAGCCTCTTGGAGGCCTTCCTTGTGTCCAAATTGGGTGCAGGATAGCTCGTTGGAAAGGTCATTGAGTTGAATTTCCAACTCAACTAGAGTTGTGCAATTTGGAGTTCATTTACCCTATCAAAAATCAAATCGCCGAAGACTGGTCAAAATGTGCCAGATGAGGCTACCTCAAGGCAGAGAGTTGTTGCAGTCAACTTGTGAAGGGGTTCCTCAACTCCAAATTGAGCTCACGATAGCTCATTGGAAATATATTTGTGTCTAGTTATCATTTTAATCATCAAGGAAGTTATTGGGCTAACTGAGCTAGGAGAAAACTTGATTTTTCCAAGGTCACCTTAGAGGTATATCAACTCTCCCGAGGCAATTGTACTTTTGACATTTCTCTAAAACCATGACACCTGTATAAAAAGTGAAGGAGGTTTTTCTTCCTTGGCCTATTGTGGACAAAATTGTCTCTCTGTTTTCCAAAATTCATCTTTTCTTGCTCAGAGACATCATTTGAATGAATTATTGAACCTTCCTTTCGCTTGCAAGTATTATTGAAGCACTTTGAGAACAACAATTTGTGAACCCTAGAGCTAATGACTGAAATGAGTCTTTTCCATTAAAATATCAAACATTGACTATCATGGATTTTAATAACTTTGATGAAAATACCTAAGCCAGCAGGTACAAGAGATGAGGGGAACTGCCTAACAAGACCTTTTTACATCATATTATGGCATGCCCCTAGAGGAATGCAGCTGAGTGAACGAAGCGAGACACCTAAAAATGAGATGTAGAAAGAGTTTTAATCTCTGATGGAGGATTGACAACACCGACTCTAACATAACCGATGGGTCAAAACATAGAAATTTGGTTGTCTTTTCCAACTTTTCAATACGTTCTAGGGCCAATTTTTCTTCATGTGTTTTTTATTTTTCTAAGTGCTTTCAAGGTCCATTAGCTACACCTCAAGGTTGATGATATTTAAGGAAATTTGTTGAGACCAAAAGAATGCACATAAAATTGATGAAATCATGAAAACAGAGCCACTTCCAAGAGTGACTCTTCTATGACCCCAGAGAGACAAATAACTCTACAAAATAGATAAATTGTCTCCCTTGATTCCACCAAATTAACCAACTCAGCAATCATGACCAAATATTCAGCATGACCATGCATGGATTCATATTTAAGTTAAATAGATGCAATAAGAGAGTTATTACAACAATATACATCCATGAAGTTTAGAATGTGGAAATACAACATTTCCATGATCACAGGGTTCAGATAATGGAATTCATTCACTATGACATAACAATAAATCCACAAGGAGATTTATCCTCAAAGATCAATGTATCACTAGTGCAATCCCAACATTAACAAAGGTGAACCCTTTCCTACATCAATATGTTAGCCTAAGTCCCATAACTACATAAAATTCTCATATTCATCCACATGTCCTCAAATCAAAAGTAATCCACCATTCAACATATAAACACAAGTGACTCAAGACTTGTTGTTCATGCAATCAACATAATAATCATTAATAGATCAACGTGAAAGCCATACATGAAACCATATAGGGTATACACAAGAGACCTTATCTTGGATTTATTTTGAAAGTGGCCAACTGATTTTGAGACTTCAACTCTCCACCCAACCATAGACAAGTTCCAATTGAGCTACTTTCATTTGTCACCCTCGAGCTAGATTTGAAAGAAATGAGGCGGTGTTTCTAAAGGGACAATAGTCAACCCCTACCAACTAAAACAAGGACTTCATATGTCCTCCCACCTCCACCCACCATCTATTCAGTTGTTAATCACGTTCAAGGAATCCAGAGGCATACTTACCATATCCTCCTTCTAGCAAATTATGATAAATAATAAATAAGGAGTCCATACGCTTGATTCCTCCACCCTCTAACTAGTCAAATTACGTCAACACTATCCAGGGAATCCAAAGGATTTCTACCCCCACCCTTCCTCTTTTCAGTAGAAAATAATCAGCGCATAGAATTCATAAACTTGTTGCCTCCACCCTCTAGACATTTACGAGCACACACACATACTCCATGGAATTACACTATTAAATTAAGCAAAAGATAATGGAGACTTCTAGAGTTTTGTTTACCATGATTACTCTGGCCAAAACCCCTACCCTAGGTTGTAAATGGAATTTTCCTTAGTGTTAGCCTCCTGCTGCAGCAGGTTACTCATCTTTCATGATCGGCAATGCCAAATATGTCATACTTTGCATGCTGCAATGCTCCATATTTGCTAACAGACACCAAAGAAGGTTGCCAGGAGGAAGTATCAGTTCAAACGCCACTGCTGTGTTCCAATTTTGATGTACTACTCCATTTTTGAACAATTTTCAGCTAAAGGGAGCTCCAAACAGTTTAATCTTGGTCTCCCTAGGTTTCAATTTCCTGTTTTCGAATATAGAGAATGAATATCTGTCCAAACAGTTTAATCTTAGCAGATTCTTAGACAGGTAGAGAAACAAGGGAGCCCAATTGCTTAATCTGGGCCCTTGGAAGAAATAAGTGTATATTTAGATAGGAAGACAGACAAAGAAAAAAGTTGAAAAGCGGGGTCTGCAAGTCCAAGTGCACCCAAACCAAAAGGAAGAAAAAATGTTAGGCAAGTAGGCTGGGTAGGTAGTTTTGAGGTTGCAAAATGCTGATGTATGACCAATTCCATATTCTGAAGTGTCACATCTATTCAAGTCACAATCATCAGGAAATTTTTATTTGAAGGATTTCAAGCGAGGCATGACTAATTTTTCCCTTCTTCCTTATTCCCCAAGACACTCACTAATCTCCCCAAAGAGGTCAAGATCTACTTGATATCTCTCCTTTTTATCATTTTCATATTGATTCACCCGGGCAAAGATCTGCTTCACTCAAGCAATATTCATACTCCCTTTACAGATCATTGCTTCCCTTAAAAAGCCTAAGATTCACATACTTAGCGCTTTCTTACCACTGGTCATATTAACCCCTAACCTTACTGTATAGCTCCCTATCTATCTCCCCATCCCCTATTTTTAACTATGTTAATAACTCCCTTATATATTTATCCCCTCCCTTTGGTTGAAAAATAACCATAAGTACACTTGGGAATTGTTAAGTTTTTCTAAAACATAGCAAGAACCCTCATCTTCCCCCTTTAAAACCATCTTCCAATACAGTGGACTCCTTCCAAAGCATGTAATTCTTTCTTTTAAGGTTATCGGACCCCTTTCGAGGCTGCAAATACTCTTCAAAACCATATATTCCCTTCCTCTGATCACAAACAACCCTTGCTGATTGCCTTAACATTCTTCCGATCCCGGTGGACCCCCTCCAACGCGATTATCGCAATCAGAGGTCGCAAGGGTATTATGGCTGGCTGTTGTTTCTTCCTGATGGATGTTCTGCCGATGCCATTTCGCAATCGACGTATCGAAAATACCATATGCCACATATATATGCCCCTTCCCCGTTCGCCGATGCGATATCGCTAGTCGGCAATCGGCGGTTGCAAGGGTCATGTGCCCGAAATGCATGCCGCTTCCTTTTGCTCCGATGCGACATTGCCACTGCATCGAGAGAGCATATCGCTTCGCAAACACTTCCTTGCCACATGCCTTCATTTATTCACATATTTTGTTTAAATACGATTTATCATTAAAAACTCGCTTCACTGCAAATTCATCGCAATTCGCAGCATTTCAGCTATCACTATTGCATCATAGAAATATAGAAGGCGCCGCACTATCGAACGCCCCACCACGTCATCCTACCACGTCACCTACTTACGTCATCCACTATACCAGGACCCACTACTGATGTCATGCTGACATCACCCACCAAAGAAGGGAGCGCAAGCGCGAAAAAGCATCTCAGGAGGCCCGGATTCTTCAGGGAATCTTTTGATTCCATAGCCGTTCGCGCCGAAAAGAACAGAAAGGACCTGATTTCGCAGTTTTAATGCATCCAAAGAAAGAGAGAGACCCAGTTGAGGCATTAAAGAATATCAGAGCAAATGCGGAGCCAAAATCCATGTCAAAGAGTATCAATGTTGCAGCGAAGTGTATCAGTGAAGATATTCTCAGGGCTCGAGGTGAATAGAACATTAAAAGAAATCCTCAAAAGTCAAGAAGCAGTTAAGGAACCACTCAGCACTCATCATCACAATGACTGCACATTAAAACTCACATGAGATCAATGGACCAGAACTCAAAACGCAGTTATGATAGAAGCACTGCACCAGGCCGTCAAAGACACCATATTAACTTATTTTGATCCAGCTACCTCTAGCGCAGCTCAAAGGATGTTTACTTGCATTTAATTCCATCACAGGTTTAGGTTTAAAACACTTTTCCCCGGAGACCTGTTAAGGTTGGTTGTAATAAAAACTTCAGGATATTTTACCTATAAAGAGGGCCCAAAACAATGTAACAAAGGCTGGCTTTTGTTGGTTTTGATTTTCTGCTCGAGCAGAGGCTCGCACTGTATATGTGATAATTTCTATAATCAAAGATTTCTTGAGAGTTCGGAGAATGAACTGTGCACTGTGTTCAATTTGCTGAAGAGTTATTGTGGAATTCCTGTGCTTCTACATGGTTCCATAAGTGTTCTTTAACTCTGTCTACTTTCTTATGTTTGTTTTATCATCTATGTTTCACCATCTAAAATTACAGAAAGGAAGAATAGTTTAGGATTTGCTTGGCAGCACCCTATGCTCAATTTCTGTGATTTCTACATGTTTTCATTAGGAAGAGCTATGAATATGCATACCTAAATGATCATGTTTACACTGTTTTCTTTCACATATGAATGTTAATTTAGAAATTCTTAATTGCTCCTAGATAATCATTCATTCACCTCCCTTCTCTGTCAGCTGATGAAAGATTCTTAATTGCCTTTTGTCTCTGACTTTCACCCCATCTTTTCAGCAAATTGGTATTGTTTCATGTATAGCTATCTTTCTCTATAATCTTCTTGTGACCAAGAAAACGCATCATCAGTCTTATTCCCCGACTCCATGCCCAATGGTTCGAACTTATCACTCTATGCCCACCTCTCTGCTCGAATGCAACTTCTTTCCATTCAAAATCCATCCAAACTTAAAACGAAACTCAATGAATCCAATAGCTAGCCTAAAAACATCACAAACAAAGATAAATCATTAAGAGAGAGCCCTCTCTGATTGCAGGTGGGCTAGAACCTGCAATCCAAAGATTGGTTTGTGGTTACCTCGGTTGTATCCCTTCAGGAGCTTAGGGACAACCTAAGTGATAACACTTAGAATACCATCTCCACCCACCATCCCCATGAGGTGTCCTAATTTTTAACCTCAGTTGAAGGAAGCTCCTCTTATACTTATATTACTCAACCAAAAATGTGATGGCCTTCTTAGAGTAAATCAAAACAACCAATTCCCTCCCCAATGCCTAAAGTTGTTATTGTCTTCTATTGCCATGGAGAACAACACTCTTCTCCATTGTTGTGGCTTTGAATCAAGATTTCCTCTCTTCTTGTAGTGTATATAGAAATCCAACTCCCCCTCTCTGCTTCTATATAGAAATTTCTAGTTGTATGCCTATTATGCACTTTGCTCTTGCTACATGCTCTCTATCTAACATTTGAGATCTCTCTCCCCCTCTCTCTCTCTTTTCTTTCTGAAATCAAATTGTCCCCTATCTTCTACTGAATACCCAATGAAAAATGCACTCCCTACCTTGTTGTTGTGTAGTTGTTAACTCTCCTACTTCTTCTATATTTTTCTTGTCTTCCTTATTTTGGTTTTGCAAGCGAGCATGGGCTTGTCCCTAGATTTGTAGCCTAATTAATTTCCAGCAATACTCCCCATTTCTTGGACCATTCTTGTCCACCTGAAGTTCAACAAAATTTCCTTAATGTTTTTCATATAGTTCATATTTTTCCTTCTTCAGCAGGTAAACAAACTTTCCCAGGCAATTGACCTCCCTCAATCCCTTTGGAATCTGTTTCCCTCACTTAACCCATTCAATTTTAAAAACCCCATTACACAATATAATTACATGGAAAAAATTAAGCTAGCCATAGGCTGGGCTATTATAGACCCCTCCACCTTGGGGGAACACTATCCTCAGTTTTCTTTGTCCATATACACAAAGAAAACATTTTAAGATAGTGAAAATACAACATATTATTCATGGAGCTTTATATTTATTGCTCTTTACAATATTTACATATACACATGGACATTTTCCTCAACTGACAAACAAAAAAGGATATGTTTTCTTCATGGCCTCAACCATTTCCCAAGCAAATTGCTAAGTCCAAAAGTGCTTTCATTACACCTTGTCTTTCTATATGGCTTGATTCTGGAGCATGTGACTCCTATGGTCTAGAATGCACATTGGTTGTGGCTGGAACTCTCCCTCTAGATCCACCTATAGTACATCACAATCGATCACATGATTAGAATCCTTAACATATATTTTAAGCAAAGAAACATGGAAAATATCTTGAAATTTATTACCTAGGTGGATACTAGTCATCACCCATCTATTACACATGGACCCCTATCATTATTCTTTCAATTTCCTTAAATTTTACACAATTTACTATTTTTTGTATTTTTTCAAGTCTTGAACTTTCATAGACATTTTGAGGCCCTAAATGACATTTTTTTGGAAAATGAGAAAATGTGAGTCACTAACTCATGTTTGCAGTTGAAATTTATGTTTCTCATATATGCCTTTCTAATAAGGTATCATACGCATCAAACAAATATCGTATGCTAAAGTTATGATCCGGGGAAGTTGACGTACCAATTTACCCAAATGGGGCCTACAAACCTTTAGTGCTTCATCTCCTAGGGTTAGGTTTTAGGATATTTAGTGTTTTCCATTGTTTCTCAATAATAAATAGGCCTTCAAGCCTCATTGTAATAAAGTTTAGTAGGCAATGTAGATGCCACATCTCTTGTCAGAGATAAGCTACCATCACCTAAGCTAGTTTATTTCCATTATGCATGTAAACAATTATCAGTATTTTGTTATGAATGAATTGAAGTTTTGTTTTCATTGTACCTCTTTGTTTATTTTTATATCTATATTTCATTTTATTCCTTCATAAATCTAGAAGAATAGAAGCACATCTTCTCCTTAGTCACAAGGGTACCCTTAGAATGTCACGTCAAGAATTTTATGGATGTAAGCCCCAAAGAACCTCTACCCAATGGTCTGATATATCATCACTCCATTCTAGAAAATCAAGAGATCAATTTACAGATTAAGGAGTTACTACAAAAAAGGCACATCTGACCAAGGTCCTCACTTTGTGGGAGCCCAATTGTAATGATATAGAACAAGGATGGGACCTTGCGGCTCTACATTAATTAATGAACACTAAACAAAATAATTCTTAGGAATAGGTATCCAATACAATGGGTTGATGACATTCTAGTGCATCTCAAGGGAGGAAATTATTCTATCAAGATTGATCCAAAGAATGGCTATCACCAGGTTCCAATAGAACACATAGATGTATGGAAGACTCCCTTCAAATCCAACAAGCCCTTTTTGAATGGTTGGTCATGCCCTTCGGGTTGAAAAATTCCCCTGCTACTTTTATGAGGCTAATGGATGAAATATTGCGGCCCTTCACCAACTCGTTCACAGCTGTTTATCATAGATAAGCTAGGCCCAAGATCTAGGTTACATCATATGTGAGCAATGTGTGCATGTTGATATAGTTAAGATCCAAGTCATTCAATATTGGTAATCACTACCCACTCTATTAGAGCTTTGTATCTTTTTGTGCCTTGCAAATTTTTACTAGAGGTTCATGTTGGGGTTATCCCATATCACTTGGCCTCTGAGTCAGATTACCAAGGGAAGAGTGAAAGAAATTTTTTCCTATTCTAAGTCCCAACAGAAGGCATTCCTTGAGCTAAATCATTAACTCTTCTCTCCACTATACTCACATTTCTAATCCTACAACAAACATTAGAAATTGATACAGATGCCTCCAACTATGTTATCATAGTAGTCCTCACCTAGCATGACTGTGTTATGGCCTATCATAGTGAGCCACTTTCCAATACAATTCAGAAGCACCAACCTATGATAAAGATATGTATTCTATCGTACAGGCTTATCAATAATCGAAACATTAAATTTTTGGGAAGGATATGGTCATCCACACAGATCAATAACCTCTTCATTTTATACAAACACAAGGGTAGATGTAGAAAAATCACCATCAGAAGTGGTTTGCATATCTGCAACAATTCCACTTGAATATTAAATACAAAAAGGGTAGTGCCAATCATGTTGTAGATTTCTTTAGCTGGCCCCCAATTGCAGCGTGACTACTGTTCTCAACATTTGTGGCCACGAGACATCTAGATGGTTGCAACTATACAAAAATTATCTAGATTTTACCACCACATACTAGATGCAGGTGGAAGGAAAGAATGTTCTTGATTTCCACCTCTAGGATGAACTATTATGCTACCTGGGCCACCATTGGGCCACCATTGTGTTCCATTAAGAAAGTGTTCCAATCTTATTTGGGAGGCACATTATAGTAAGGTCACATGACACATTGGTGTGGAGAAAACTTTTGTCATGTTGTAAAAGTATTTTTACTGGCCAAAACTCTGACAGAATTTTCAAAAATATATCAAATCCTACACTACCTAGGCCATTACCAAGAAAACCATCAAGAAGAAAGGCTTGTACACTCCTCTACCTACTATGAGCCAGCCTTGGGAATTGATCTCCACAGACTATCTACCTGGCATCCCTTCTACCAATCATGGTAATGACTTTGTACTTTTTCTCATGGATAGATTCTCTAAGATGGCTATATTAGCGGCCTACAAGAAGAGTGTCAAGGAGGAGGACACTATCAAACTCTTATTTGAATGAGTGTGGGTACATTTTTGGATCCTATATTAGATCAAGATAGAAGGTTCATGGACACATTCTGGTCTATCCTTTGGTAACTATTGGACACCATGCTGACAAAGTCGACTCCATTCCATCCCTAGAATAATGGCTGGATAGAGGTTGTCAACAATATGATTCTGTACGTACTTTGCATGTACAACTCTAAGCATACACAAACCTGGGATGATAGCCTTCCCTATATACAACACAATGATAATAGATATCTGAATATCTCAACTAGTCATAGTCCCTTTCAGGTGGGTGTAGGATTTTAACCATTAATGTTGTGATGCCTCATGTGACTACACAGACATAATCCACACATGTACAGTTTGTGTTTGATAAAGAAAAAAGACTTATTGAATGCGTCTAACACATTTTGCAGTAGGTTCATGAGATCTTGGAGATGTCCAATTCCAAGTACAAGAAGTGACATGATCAACGTCAAGTGACACACAAGTTTCATCTAGGCAACAAATTTTGGTTGCATTTGAGGAAAGAACGCCTTACCAGAGCCCATTGGAAGATAAAACCACCATGATATAGGACTTAGACCATCATCAAGGCTGTAGGAGATAGCGCTTTTGAGCTCATCATTCCTCCATTCCTTGGCCTGCACCTAGTGCTCAATGTGAACTGCCTTCGACCATACTTTCCACCATTATTGGACACATCAGACATTGTAGAACAACTCACACCAATAGATCTAAACACAGACTACATGGAATAGGACACAAATGATCGAATCATGGACACACATATGAAGAACACTTGTAAGTATAAGATGCAACTCTATCATGTTTTCAAGGCTATCTAACTCCTACACCAAAGCAAGTGGCTCACCAGGGACCAAGTTCAATAGAAGTTTCCCCATCTCATGGAGGCACTCAATGTAATGGGGGCTATTTCTTCATAAGGTGAGAGGACTAATCTAGGTGGATATTGGTAGTCACTTTCCTATTCGACATGGACCCCCACGATTATTATTTCATTTTCCTTAATTGTAGCACAATTTACTATTTTTGGCATTTTTTTGGGTCGTGAACTTCCAAAGCCATTTTGAGGCCCTAAACAATGTTTTTTTCGAAAAAAAGCAAACATATGACTAGGACTAATAATTTCAGTCAAAATTTTTATTGCACGAATAAATATTTCTAACGAGGTAGCATACACATCAACAAAGATCATATGCACAGGATACGACCTTGGGAAGTTGATTCACCAATTTACCCCACCAAGGCCCACACAATTTTAGTGCTTCATCTCCTAGGGTTAGGTTTTTGGATGTTTAGGTTTTCCGATCATTTATCAATAATAAACAGGCCTTCGAGCTTCATTGTAAGATATTTTAGTAGTTATGTAGTGGTCACATCTCTTCTGAGAGATAAGCTACCATCGGATGACTTAGTTTATTTCCATTTTGCATGTAAATAGTTTTTAGTACTTTGTTATGAATGAATTGAAGTTATTTTTTCATTATACCTCTCTGTCTCCATTTATATCTATATTTCATTTCCTTCCTTCATAAATACATACCAATTTAATTGTAGAAGGTAAGGCTAACCAATATGCCACCGCCCCAATCCTTTCAAAGATCTCAAAAGGCACAGAATATGATGGTGCCAACTTTGTAGATTACGAAAGTTTTAAGGAACTCTTCTTGGGTTTGGTCATCAAGTACAAATGTTCCCCAACTTAGAATTCTCTATGCACCTTATGCTGATCTGCATAGTTTTTCTTCCTATCCTGTGCCACTTTCAAATACTACCTAATGATCTGAACTTGTTGCTCAATATCCTTGATAATGTCAGACCCAATAAGGACCATCTTCATGAGATCGCTCCAACTAAAAGGAGTATTGTAACTCTTCCCATACGGTGCCTCAAATGGAATCATCTTTATAGATTCTTGGTATCCATTGTTGTAGGAACTCTCCACCAATGGAACATATTCCTCCCACTTCTTGGGTAGATGCATTACATACATCCTCAACATGTCCTCAAGGATCTTATTATTCCTTTCTATTTTCCCATGTATTTGTGGATGATATGTAGTACTAAATTCCAATTATGTTTCCAATCCTACTAAAAGTTCCTTCCAAAACCTGGAAGTGAACCTAGCATCTTGGTTCGACACAATCTTCCTGGAAATACCATGTAGCCTCACAATCTCCTTTATGAATATTGGTGCAATCACTAGCAGAGTTAGTGCACTTGACTACTACAAAATGAGTTACTTTTTCAATTTATGAACCACTACCATGATTGCATCACATTGCCTAGATGTTTTAGGTAATTGTGTAATGAAATCCATAGAAATTACCTCCCATTTCCATTTTGAATGGGAATAGGCTATAGCAAACCTACTGGATGATTTCACTCAACCTTTACCTACTAGTGTTCTATGCATTTTGCACGAAATTGACCACTTCCTTCCTAAAATTTGTCCAAATATAGTACTTTTTAATGGTCATAAAGGTCTTTTAAAACCTTGGATGGCCCAAATAAGGCTGATCATGGAAATCAATTGTTATTATCCTTTTTATTTCATTATTGTTAGGCACATGATACCATTTTTAAACTTGGTTATGTCATCCTCAGTTAAGTGATATTCTACTCACCACCTTGTAGTAATTTTTCTTTCACTTGATGATATTTTTCATCTTGCTACCACAAGCATTTGACTCTTTCTACCATATTTGTTTTATAAGAACTCAAAACTGCGAAGCGATTCACTTGATTTATTATATTCAAAGCATCAACAAGCCTATTTTATTTTCCTTCTATGTATTTTATTTTAAAAAAATCAGTGAGTGTGGTCAGACATCTTGTTTGTCTAGCATTCAAATTTCATTGCCCAAACAAATACTTGAGTCCACTATGATCTATCATGAGTGTAATTTTCTTTTCCAAGGAGGTATTGCCTCCACATTTTCAGGGAAAAAATTAGGGAAACCAAATCTAAATCATGGGTTACATAATTCACCTCATGCTCATTTAAATTCCTAGAACCATAGCATACTACTTGCCTTCTTGCATTAAGACTCCAACGAGCCCTTCCTTGTAGGCATCTATGCACACCACAAAATCCTTGTGAGGATCCATAATCCTCAACACTGGTGCATTTGTGATAATTTTTTTTAGTTACTCAGAACTTGCTACACACTTTATTGTTCAATCAAATTTATTCTCTTTTCTCTCCAATGTTGTGATAAGATGGCCTCTCTAGGAGAAATTTATCACAAATATGTTGTAACCTACCAATCCCATGAACGATTTGATCTCATTCAAATTAATTAGAGCTAGACACTCCATTATAGCATTGATATTTTATGGGTCAACTAATATACCTTCCTTGGAGACAATATACCCCAAGTAATGTATCAGTGACTGGAAAAGTCACACTTGTCGAGGTTTTAATAGAGCTTGTTCTCCCTCAGCAATAGTAATATTGTTTCCAAATGTTTTTCATGCTTCTCTTCATCCTTGAGTAAACTATTATGTCATCAACAAATACAATAATGAACTTTTCCACTTAAGGACGTAAAACACTATTCATTATACACGTGAACGTGGCAGGGGAATTAGTAAGCCCAAAGGCACCACTACAAACTCATAGGTCTAGTATCTTGTCCAGAAAATAGTCTTGTGGATATCATCTTCCTTAATGTGCATTTGGTGATATCCATAACCTAAATTGATTTTGGAGAAGATTGTTTCTCCCTAAAACCGATCAAATAAATCATATATCCATGGCAATAGATACTTATTCTTAATGGTCACTTTGTTCAACTACCTGTAATCAATATAGAGTCAAAGCGACCCATCCTTTTTCTTTACGAACAATATCAAACCTCCCCATGATGACACACTTAAACGTAGGTAAAATTTGTCCAACATTTCCTTCAACTCTAATCTTAATTCCATCAATTCAACTGTGATAATTCTGTAGGGATATTTGGATGTTGATGTTTATCCACGGTTTAATTTGTTGGAGAAATTGATCTCCCTATGAGGAGGTAACCAAGGAATCCTTGTGAAAAATACATCCTCAAACTACTACAAGACCAACTATCTCCTCAATAACTCATTTCCCTCTTGATTTGAGGCAGTATACATCTCTCTATAATGAGATATTTATATAGAAAATAATTTACAACCCTTCCAGGAACCACGCTTAGCCTATGTTGCAATAATTACACTAACTAAAATTAGTTTACTCTCGCCTTGCATAAATCTGTGCTCCCTAGCATAATCTAAGAACTCAATTACCTTCTCAAAGAAATCTAAATTGGTTCTATGTTTGTACAATAAATCCATACCCAATAGTACATTGCATGCACCTAATGGAAGCAAATTCAATTGTGTTTTCATGGGCATGACACTAAGCTCAAATGTTGATGACTTCACCCAATGACTAATCCCTCTTTCAGTTTTGGTTTCCAATTGAACCAACCATGGTTCTTCATGCAATTCCTTGCCAAAATTTCATTTTTCAACAAGTTCTAGGATGACATAGCTATAATTATAACCAAGCTGAATTAAAATGAAAATGACTTGATCACATAGCTTACCTTCCATTTCAATAGTAGATGCTTGGTGGTATACTTGTTAGTCATCCACTACTGCATAAGTTTTGCGAAAGATTTTAGCTACAACCCCACTGTATGAGCTTCCTATATGTTGTGGACCTTAAGTATTGTGTTTCTCTAGTATGGAAAGTCCCTTTTTCTATAGTTCTCACCACAAGTCCAACACCTCAACTACTCTTCAATTTCTTCTCCTTGTTGTGCTGTAGCTAGTTGTTGTGCATTTTATTTATCAGGTAGACCACTTTTTCTTCTAAGAATTATTCATGGTAGTTGGGATCTTATTTTCCCTCTTTTTTGAGCTTTTTCTTCGGCCACCTCTTCTCTTTTCGAGTGTTGTTACTAGGCTTTCATACCCCCTTAATCAATGGCTTCTTTTTTTCTTATTCGAAGCAATTTTTTCAGCTTCTAAACAAGATCATTCATAATCTAGGTTCCAACAATTAAATTTTGTCTTTGAATACCATAGGCAGTAGACTAATAAATATATGAAATCTATCTTTCTTTTCCTTGAGGTATGGAACATACGAGAATAGTTCTAGGAACTTGTTAACATATTCATCATTTATGATTTACCCCATATCAAGTTCATAGAAATCTCTTTCTTTGTTGTCATAGTAGCACCCAAACATATATTTCTCTCTAAAGAGAAATTCAAATTCTTCCCAAGTCAATTCCTTCTCAACAATGTTTCTAAAATTCTTCATATCTTCCCACAATAGGTCTTCCATTCCTTTAAAGATGTACGTGCAAATCTTAGCTATCGTGATTTCAAAATAATCATGAATTCTAAAAAAAATCTTCATTCCAAACAACCAAGGTTATTCCTCTTTTGATTTCTTCATATCACCATCAAATATGGGTGGCTTGGCTTTCCGCAATTCCTCATGTACAAAACCATTCTACTTTCTTCTCTGCTGATGGTGATGATGAGAGTAATGATGGTGCCTCCTGTTAGCATAATTAGATGGCCTACTAGACTAATGTATATAAGTTTTGGTTCCTCCTCTTTGAGTGTTCAAAGGTTCATTCCATAGCATAGTATATTCACTTTCATGCCTATGCCTCTTCTTGGGCATGCTACCATCTACTCCATTTTTATGTTCTTCTTACTCCTAAGGGCTCCTCCAACCTCTATGCATGGCCCTCATCTCAAATTTCCTTTGCCTCTGCATATTTGAGAGAGTTTGTAGGATAATTACATTTATCATGGCTTAGTCCTCTTGATATTGCACCAACCTATGGTTATCTAATTTGAAGCTCCTAACTTCAACCCTTAGGCTTCAGATAGTGTCCAAATAGTGTGGAGAGTGATTCCCTCCCCTTTGTTCAGCTGATCTCTCTTCCTCATTAGCCCTAATCCTTTCACATCCATGTTGTGAGAGATCAAAATTGTACTCAACCATTTTGATATTCATTATTATATTATATTTGTTTTAGGTTGCTTATAACCTACCGTCAATTCACACACATTGTTAGATAATTCATGTGATAATAATATAAACCAAAATCATGACCACAACATTTCATGCATGGGGCTTTCACGAAGATCTTTTCTATGACAAAAAAAACATGTTAGCATGCCCATGATCTAGCTCTTAGAGAGCTACTATAACATACTTCTTGGAACAAAATAATCCAATTTAGTGCATTTTTATCAAGAGTGGTAAATCATTAAATTACATAGTCCTATAGTTAATTTATTTAAACCAAATTTTAACACCTAAACAATTGTTTATCTAATTATCTAAAAATCATCATTTCATGATAAAGCCCATCCAGTCCAAGTGTTGAACTTAGCTTCTCTAATACCACCTATAAAAACACCCCTTACCCAAAGCCACGGATAAGATGTGGTCACTATACAAAACATATCTTCAAGGTACTATTATGAAAATGGGGTATAAAAATTTCAAGTTTCTCTAAACCTATATAACTCAGAATTACTATCACCGCTACATTCATCTTGTCAACATGAATCTTGTGATATAAAATTTCACCTCAATATGACCTCCAGGTTGAGAGATATGGCCTGCCAAGGGTAGGCCCGACTTCACCCAGTCACATCATCTAACTGCCACATGGAATTCTCCCTTTGGCCCATGTGGTAGTTGTTAATATAAGCTAGTTGGGGTCGTAACACATCGCGCATCACGTTTTCACTATTATGAGTTTAGCCTCAACTGTGTACTTCAACTCTTTCCATTTCCGACCTAATCCCCTGACTGTCGAATTGGGTTGGTATCCAAACCTCTAACCTATGACTTAGTCAAGGTCAGTGCCACATTTCTAATTTCCCTTTTTAAAGTGGCCCAACCTTGAATTCTAACTTAGGTTGGGGTCTCGACCATTGACATGTGGGCCAAAACTTTGAATTTTTTTTGTCTTTCTAGCTTTTCAATGGGTTCAAAGGTTAGTTTTTCTTCATGTGTTTTTGAGTTTTATAAGGGCTTTCAAGGGCTAGTAGCTTCATGTTAAGGCCACTAATATTTAACGAAATTTATTAAGACCAAAAGAATACACGTTCAATCAAGCAAATCACAAAAACAAGGTCACTACCAATATTGACTCTTCTATGACACCAAAGACACAAATAACTTTACAGAGCAAATATATTGTCTTGATTGACTCCACCAACTTAACCAACTAAGAAATGATGACCAGAGATTCACCGTGACCATATATGCATTCATATTTAATTTAAAGAGATACAGTAGGATATATATTATAACAACATGCAACCATGAAGTTGACAATGCAGAAATACAACATTTTCATGATCACAAGGTTCATATCATGGTATTGATTCATCATGACATACAAATCAGTCCACAAGGACATTTGTCCCCATAGCTCAACATATCGCTAGTGAAATCCCAACACTAGAAAAGGTGAACACTTTTTTGCATTAATATGTTATCACAAATCCCATAACTCCATAAAATGCTCATAGTCATCCACATATTCTCATATGGATCATAATCAACCATTAAACATAAAAACATAAGTGACTCAAGACTTGTTATTCATACAACCAACATAATAACCATTTATAAATCAACATGAAAACCATACATGGAACCATAAAAGGAGTACATGTTGTCACATAAATAGTAACAGGGTTAAGACCCTGGGTTTGGGCACAGGGGCCAACAAGGCTCCGTTGTAGTCTAGCACAAATCCGACATTTTCACCTTACCCAGGAAGGGTAAGGAGTGTCACCCAAGGCGTGCCACAACCTTAGTTGAATGAGGGTTGGAATATATTATTAGGGAAAAGAATATAAAAGAATGGAGTGCAAGGAACATTAACTTATTCTTCAAAGAGATTAGATCACAATAGGTTATACATGTTGTACCAGAAAAACTACTTAAACATGTTCATACATAAAAATGTTAAATAAACGAAATAACACACAATGAATATGCTAGATCCGATAAAAATATTCTGAATTATATAAAGGTAAGTACATTACATTAGGCTCATGGCCTATTCCTCAACATCAAAATGCTAACAGTCGGCGTACAAGCTTATAGAAATACAATCATAGAGATGTTCCCATAGCTCCGCAACATAGGAAAAAAAATATCTCTAAGAAAAACCACGACACAATGACCCAAAAACAACAACAACCAACTCCTTATCTGTTCTCATTTTTCTTTTATTCTTCTTCCCCTTTCATGCATGCCAACCTGAACTTCTAGTTCCTTCTCCATTGCTCGGTTGTCTTCATTCCTCAACTACTCTTGATCCTTTCCCTCTCAGTTGTATCTTCTTATTCCTATCATCCCTGCGCAACTTCCAGTGTTCTGCCAGTTCCTTACCATTACTCAATTGTTATTTTTGCAGCTTCCCAATGACCATTTCATGCACTTGTTGCCATCTTCTTCCTTTGAAAAACAACCTAATTTCTAAAAAATGAAGGCCCCAACAAGCCTCAACCATAGTTCATTGACTCGTCCCTCAGTCAATCTTTCTTTAGCATCGTTGGTGCCATTGATAATTTTGTTGGTGCTACTGGGGATGCTTCAGTGGGTGTTTTTGTTGACACTTCTGTTGGTGCTTCCTCTTGGCTGGTCTCTCTAAATGAAGGCCCCAATTCATGGACAACTGAAATGGTCCCTTGGAGAAATTTATTGTAGTTGTTGAGCACTAGTTTCCACATCTCTGTGATCGCGACTTCTTGTGCAAGGAATTCAATCATTGTGTTGGACTTTGGTTGGGTTGGTCATGCCAACATCAAGGAATTCCATTATGTTTCCATTTCCTCACTTAGCTGTTGCAGTGTCTCAAGGTTTATTTGAACTGGGGGTCGATGATATTAGAATATCTATTTTGTCGTGGAAAACTCATCTTTGATATTTTGGATGCACGCCTCGAGAGTGTCTATCTCTTCCCAAAATGTCTTCATTTTCTCTTTGTCCTTTGTTTTCTTGATATCAGTGAGGATTTTATTAACTCAGTCTTGAAGTGGCTAGACTAGCTGATTCTTCTTTTCCAGGCTTCCTCACCAGTCATAAACTTTTTTTAGGATGGTGTAGGCATCATTCACAACAACGAAAATGGAGTCCTTGAGGGTAGATGTAGTGTTATCTTTTGCTCAATATCATTGGCATATGTTGTGTCAAGGTTGGGAAATTCACTCTTGGCAGTGATGTTTTTCTTGAGCTCTAGATTGGTTGAGATCAAATCATTTCACGTGGTCTAGACATGCTCGTAGCATTCAACCATTTTGCAACCTAAGAAATATTCTGGGGCATTAGTTACAACATCAGAAATTGATGGCCACAATACCTAGAGTTTTGAGGTTAATTGTTCTAACTGCTCCTGGAGTTGTTTCTTATTTTGGTGAAATTGATCACATTCAATTGTGAGAGTAATAAATTGTTGTTGATGTTGCTCATGGTTCACAGTTAGGTCATTATGTACCATTGTGACCTTCTGTGTGGCTCTAGGAACCTAGTGCATAGTTCATGGATATTTGAACCAAATCTGCAGGGGCTTCCCACTGGCGACAGACTCATCTGAGTGTCGATGAGGCAAGGTAGCTTGTTGTGAAGGTCAAGAAAATGCTGGAGTGGTTTGGATGGAGATGGGGAGTGGCATAATGAGACGAAAAGATAAAGTGGTACTGGGACTCGATTGATAGTGGTGGTGAGTGTCTATGTAATTATGGGTCCCATGCTCAATAGTGGATTCGACTCTATCAATAAAGACATCATGAAAGTGGTGATGACTTCTTCACTATAGATTGTTGTGAGAGACTGGATAATGGAACCAACCTCCATGTTTGTCTCTGTGCCCAATAGTGTCCCTAATGGTATAGTGCCTAAGAGGGTTGTGGATGTGGATGGACTATGTGGGGACGGGTTGCATGAGCTAGGTGATGCAAATGAAGTGGAGGGTGGAATTTCTTCAATGATGGGTGAGTAGGTATTGCATTGGGGCTCTTCAATTTTGAGGTTGGAAATGTGGCTGACAGGGGTCAATTTCTCCTTCTTTCCCCCGACTCGAGGTTTGGTAGATTTTGATTGATGGGGTTTGGGGATGGTGGCTTTGGATTGTGGATCAGGTCCTATAACTGGAATTGTAGCAATGAGAGAGGTAGTAACCAAAGGACTATTTTGTATTAAACCTTGAGGCTCACAAAATTTAGAAACGAAACCTATTGGTATGCTAATATTGATGATGGTTTCCTCTAAGGAGCTCATATGCTTCTTCAATTATTTTATGATGGGTTGTAGCTCTTGCTCGGCCATGCAATTTATAGAATCCTCAATTATTTCCACAGGTAATGATGGAGGTACCATCCTGTCAAAGAAATATTTGTATCTACCTACCCTAATTTCCCCTGTAACTCCTATCCACAGCCTGACCTCTGTGTGGAAAAAATTAGTTGAAAACATAAACTTTTGGGCGCACATATAGAAATTGTGAGGGTGGACATAGTGCAGCCTCACCCAGGTGCTACCATGAGTAACACCGAATAAAATCTCTATCAAATAGTCATCAAGTAGGGACCTCGGAATCCATTTCATAACCCTTATTACTGCCAGCATCTTTATGTACCAACCATTGAATTAAGTCTCATTTATCTCTTTTCTACTCGAGTCCCTTGAAGTTCTCCAAGGCACATATCTCAGGGCCAAAGGTTGGTCTTCTATGATGGGAGCTAGATCCCAGCCCTTAGCTGGGTGCCATTCCACATTTCCATGGCAATAAAAAATAACCATAAATAAAATTGGTAGAGTACTTGTAGACATATTCATATGATTTGAACAGTTCGTGGAGGAACGCACTCCAGTTTAGCTCAGTGCCTGCTATGGAATTCATTGTGATTGAAATTTTATCCAATGTGCACTCATTCTTGGAAAAGTGACCATCATCTTCCATACAATAATGTGGTAGAAGAAATTAATATTTGGGTAGTTGATAAAGTATATTCACTCTCCCTTTCGTCCTCTCTTTGTATCATACTTATTGTAGTAGTTTCCATCCCATGACTTCTTTTCTCACCTGGAATTTATCTAGAATGCGGTTGGAACTAGGTCTCCTACCATGGATAAACCTATAAGCCTTTGAATGTCTACTAGATGAATTGGGTATTCTTTGTCAAGACAAAGAAATCCTTGATTTATTTTGTTGACCAATAGTTTTTTGCATTGCATCACTACCAGAGTCATGCCAAACATAAGAAAACTCCTCATATTGAGTAGGGTGGACTGCTAAATTCACTTGAAGTTAGCCTTGACTTTGATTGTTGTAGTCCCATCTTCCTTCATGACCAACTCTGTGTAGACGTCGTGTTTCATGGCCAAAAATAGGAAGGAGTCTAAAAGATCATTGTTGACTAGTGTCGCCTTGGCATACTTGCCATAAAGTGGCTCCCTTACTTCAATTTGTTCATACACCCTAAACTCTCTTGCAAATGCTGTTGTCTTTGTCATACTGGAGTGGTGCTGATAAAATGAAATCATAAGGGGATGGTAGCTAATCTTGCAAAGATAGAACGTAGAACCACACTGCAAATGGAGCGACTCTACCACCTTGGCCTTAGAGTCTGAGGAATTCAACATTGTGATGGAAATTTAGACTAGTTGGACATGAAATTTTTTATGAGACCTCCTAACTAATTACTACGAACACTTTCCCTATGCATACACAATCATGTTAATCCTACCATTGAGTCAGATAGAGATGACTTGGATGACTCAATTTTGAAAAATGAAAGGTGGAGTTGACGGGTAATTATGTTATCATAATGGGAGATGTTTAGGAATTAATTATTTCTATAACGAGAAAGATTTTATGGGAATCTGGGTTAACACTATAATTATTTTCTAATATTATGAAAATGACACTTAACATGTGTGGTGGAAGAACATCCACAACTGGAACTAACTTGGTAGAATTTCTATCTTGAAACATAGACGACTAACTGATTAGAGAGAAAAAATAGGGATTGAGGTGACTAGTGATGATGCAACTAAATGACTCCTACTCACTCTTGCCTACTCCTACCTATGGTCCCCTTTTGTAGATCCAATCAATTCTGTGTAACATTGTTTTATTTTTGGATGGCTTTCAGACATGCACCATTCACGCAACCTAGTGGAAATACATGGTCTAGTTGTGCAAGCTTAACTACTCTAGCCTCCCTTACCTCTGCAACAACAAACATTCCTAACCACTGAATTTGTAGATTCCTGGGAAACTTCAAGAACTTGTTGCAGTATAATAGAACATGCCCACTAGCTATGAATTATTTCCTCTTAATATGTTTCTCATGCCATGCCTTTTTCCTTTTCTTCTCAACCATTTGGTGGAAATATTCCATAAATGTTGCCTCATCAAGCTGTTATCACTCAGGTTGTCCCTAAGCTTCTGAAGGGATACGGCCGAGGTAACCACAAACCAATCTTTGGATTGCAGGTTCTAGCCCACCTGCAATCGGAGAGGGCTCTCTCTTGATGATTTAGCTTTGTTGATTATGATTTTAGGATAGCTATTGGGTTCAGTGGGTTTTGTTTAGTTTTGGATGGTGTTTGAATGGAAGGAAGGTGCATTCAAGTAGAGAGGCATGCATAGAGTGATAAGTTTCAAACCATTGGGCATGGAGTCAAGGAGTAGGACCGCAGGTAGGCTTTCTTGATCACAAGAGGAATATGGAGCAAGGTAGCTGCACATGAAGCAACCTTGAAGTTGAAGAGATGGGATGAAATGTAAGGAATGAGAGGCACTTAAGAATCTCTCAATCATCTTAACAGCGGGAAGGAGAATGAGCTCTATCTAGGGGCAATTAAGAATCCCTGGATAACTATCATACATGGTGAATTAAGGCAAATATGAGCCAGGTGGAATTCATATTTATGCCTAAAACAGATGAAAACATAAAGAAACAGCAGAAATTGAGCATAGAGTGCAATTAAACAAATTCTAAGCTATTCTTTCTTTCTACTGCTTAGATAATGATATATGAATGGAAGAACAGAGGTAAGAAGCACTTATTGAGTCATGTATCAGCACAAGAATTCCACAGTCACTCTTCAACCATTAAACACAGTACACAATTCATTCTCCGAGCTCTTAAGCAGTCTTTGATTATAGAAATTATCAAATACACAGTGCGAGTCTCTACTCTATCAAAACATCCAACCAACAAAAACCAACCCTCGTTACATTGTTAAAGGCTCTCTTTATAGGTAAAATATCCAAAAGTATTTATTACAACTGACCCAAATAGGTCTGCGGGAAAAAGTTAAACTTGTGCTGAAATTAAATGCAAAGTAAAATATCTATTGAACTGCACCATAAGCAACTGGATCGAAAGGAGTTAATGTAGTGTCCTCTGTGACTTGGTGCAGTGCTGTTGCAATAACTGAGCTTTGAGCTTTGGTCCACTGATCTTATGTGAGTTTTAATGTGTAGTCACTGTGATGATGGGCTTTGAATGGTTCCTTAACTGCTTCTTGACTTTCAAGGATTTGTTTTAATGTTTTATTTGCCTCGAGCCCTGAGAAGATCTTTACTGATATGCTTCGCCGCAACACTAATACTCTTTGACATGGATTTTGGCTTCACATTTGCTCTGATACTCTTTAATTCCTGAACCAGGTCTCTCTCTTTCTTCTGATGCGTTAAAACTGCAAAATCGGGCTTTTCTGCTCTTTTCAGCGCAAAAACGGCTCTAGAATCAAAATATTCCCTAAAGATTCCCCTCTTTGGCCTATTTACCATAGCGATGCATGATTAGCGCTAAGCGCTAATCGCGCATCGAAAACTGCCTTAGAATTTGAATCTGGGCCTCCTAAGATGCATTTTCACGCTTGCACGCTCTTTTTTGGCGGGTGACATCAGCATGATGTCAGCAGCGGGTCCTGGTACGGCAGATGACGTCAGCAGGGTGACATGGCAGGGTGCCTTATATGTTTCTGCGATGTGATAGCGGTAACTGAAATGCTGTGATCTGCGATGAATTTGCAGTGAAACCTGTCTTAATGATAAATCATGTTTTAAACGAAATATATGAGTAAATGAAGGCATGTGGCGAGGAAGTATTTGTGATGCGATATATTCTCTTGATGCTATAGCAATGTCGGATTGGAGCAAAAGGAATCGGCATGCATTTTGGGAACAAGACTCTTGCGACCACCGATTTCCGATTTGTGATATCGCATCGGCGGAAAGGGGAATGGGCATATATATGTGTCTTATAGTTTTTGCGATACGCCAATTTGTGAAATGACATCAGCGGAGCATCCATCGGGGAGAACAAAAACGAACAACATTACTTTTGGGACCTCCGACTACGATAATCGCGTCAGAGGGGGTCCAAAGGGATCAAAAGAATGTTAAGGCAGTCAGCAAGGGTTATTGTGATTGAAAGAAGGGTATATATGCCTATGAAGAGTATTTGCGGACTCAGAAGGGGTCCGATAAAAAGAAGAGTTTCATGCTTTGGAAGGAGTCCATTGCATTGGAAGATGGTTTTAAGGGGGCAGATAAGGGTTCTTGCTATGTTTAAGACAAACTTAGAAATTCCCAAGTGTACTTATGGTTATTTTTCAACCAAGGGGAGGGGATAAGTATGTAGGGGAGTTATTAACATAGTTTTAGTAGGGGATGGGGAGATAGATAGGGAGCTATATAGTAGGTTAGTAGTTAATATGACCATGATGAGAAAGCGCTAAGTGGGTGAATCTTAGGCTATTAAGGGAAACACTGATCGATAAAGGGAGTATGAATATTCCTTGAGTAAAGCAGATCTTTACCAAGGTGAATGATATGGAAAATGATGAAACTAAGAGGCATCAAGTAGATCTTGATCTCTTTAGGGAGATTAGTGATTGTCTTGGGGAATAAGGAAGAAGGGGTAAATTAGTCATGCCTCGCTTGAGTCTTTAAATGGCGACTGCCTCATAATTGTGACCTGAACATATATGACACTTGAAAACATGAAATTGATCACAAATCAACATTCTGGACCTCAAAACTACCTACCCAACCTACTTGCCTAGCATTTTTTCCTTTTTTTGTTTGGGTGCACTTAGACTTGCAGACCCAGCTTTTCAACTTTTTCTTATTCTGTCCTCCTATCTACATCTACACTTATTTCATCCAGGGGCTTAGATTAAGCTGTTGAGCACCCTTGCTTCTCTACCTGTCTAAGAATCTGCCAAGATTAAGCTGTTTGGACAGATATTCATTCTCTATATTCTAAAACAGGAAGTTGAAACCTAGGGAGACCAAGATTAAGTTGTTTGGACCTCCCTTTAACTGAAAGTTCTTCAAAATGGAATAGTAGATCAAAATTGGAACACAACAGTGGTACTTGAACTGGCACATTCTCATGGCATCCTTCTTTGGCCTCTGTAGTAAATATGGAACATTGCAGTATGCAAAGAATGACATATTTGGTATGTAAAAATGTCAATCATGAAAGGTGAGTAACCTGCTGCAGCAGGAGGCTAACAGTGGCTCCTCGTGGGGATGGATTTTCCTTGTGAAAAGTCAAGAACAGCAGGTCAGACTGCCTTGATCTTCTGTTGTTGCTGTGGACTAGGAACCCTTCTTTCTGCTAATTGTTAAATGATTGAAACTTTGGAAAAAGAACAGCACTTATCACGGATTGAATTACTGTGAACTATATAGCATCTCCCACTTTCTTCTGCATGCTTAATGTTGTGTACAATGTTACCTGAGCACTGCCCTTTGGAATAGTCTCAATCCATGGATCAAAACTTAGGCATTTTTCTTTAACTCTGTCTTTGAGAACGTTGCTGTTGTAAAATCAAGAACGTTCCTCCTTTTTGATGCTTTTAACCAAAGTTGTGGAAGCCTAATTGTAGAATTTTTAATTGATTTCTCTATGATATACAATAGTGTTCTTATCCTGTTAAGGTTGCTCTAAATGTCCAAACTGCCCTGAGTGTCGGTCTCCAATATGATTCAAAACAAATAATCAACAAGAGAATTTCCTTTTGCTGGATGTCAGGCGATTGAGGTTTAAAGTTCTGAACGCAACCTCCTTTTGACATGAATCGATGTAAAATATGGCGCTATCCCTTAATCCCTTGAGTGCTTTCAAATATATCTCAATTGGTCCTGAGCATCCTTCTGTATTTTTTATTTCTTCTTTCACTCAATATTTCGCTGTACCCTTGTGCTGAAAGCAATGCAACAAATGAAGCCTTTTGAAATGGATGATTTGCACAGGTTGTGCCTTATAAACTTTGTTGCACTCTTTCTCCTAAGAATGACGTCGTGACTGATTATTAAAATAGAGGACTGCCTTTGCTCTGTCTCCATAACTTCGTTGCTCGGTTGCAAGCAATCGGATTGCTTATGCAAACATAAAAGAGGACGATGTTGATATATATACAAACATCAATATACAAATATATACACATGGGCCTTGTATCGCTTTAAAAGGGATCTTGATAATGTTTCAACATTCAGCCATTTACATGGCCCTCTTCAGCTGTACTGCCATCTATAGATTTGAGGAAATATGTGTTATTGCCTTGCATAGCGCTGATCATGAATGGACCTTTCCAAAGAAAATCAAACTTTGCATGTTTGCCCTTGTCTTCTCTTTGTGAATCCCACCTTAGAACTTTGCTGCCCACACAGAGATCTTTAGCCTTCGCTCTTTTATCAAACATCTTTTTCAGCTTCTCTTGCAAAATTTTAGCTCTGTCGTACACTTTCTCTCTGGTTTGTTGAAGGTGAATGGTCTGATTAATTCTTCTTTGGATTTCATTTGGTTCAACCTGAATCTCCTGTAATAGTTTGATAGTGGGAATGCCCAAAGATGAAGGAAATCTGGCTTCCATGCCATATACTAGTTCATAAGGGCTCATCCCAATGGATTTCTTGGTTGAAAGTTTGTCTACCCATAGGGCATTTGTGAGCTTCCTATGCCAATTCTTTTTGTTTTCTTCTAGCACCTTTTTAATGATGTTGATGAGGCTTTTGTTGGATGATTCGGCCAAGCCATTACCTTGAGGATAGTAGGCCGTAGAGTGGCCCAAGGTAATGTGAAACTTATGGCAGAAGTTGATCATCTTTTTAGATTTGAAGGCAGCAACATTGTCAGTGATGATTTTCTCAAGACAGCCAAATCTAGAAAGGATATTGCCTTCAAGGAATTAGATAATAGTGGAGTCATTGGCTTGCCTACATGGGATGGCCTCAATCCACTTGGTGAAATAGTCGGTGGCTGTTAAAATCCACTTGTGTTGGCCTGAAGAAGAGGCATGGTTTTCACCTATGAAGTCAAGACCCCATTGTTGAAAAGGTTGTTCGGTTGAGATAGGCTTAAGGCGCAAAGGGAGCATTTTTCTTTTTCCTTCAAAGATTTGGCATTTGTGACATGAGACAGCAAATTTTTTGACATCTACAAATAGAGAGGGCCAATAATAACCAGCCCTTAAAATCTTGTCAGCAGTGGACTTCCAATATAGATGCCCTCCATAGTCCCCTACATGGAACTCTTTCATGATGCTGTTGGTTTCATTTATGGTTAAACAGTTTAGCAATATTCCTTCATGATTTTTCCGAAATAGGGCACCATCTAAGACACAGAAATTTAGAGCTTTCATCTTCAAAAATCTTTTATTGGTTCTGGACAATCCTGGGGGAGCACACAGATTTAACAATACATAGCAAATATCAGCATACCATGGGGATTGCAAAAAGGTTTCACTAATCTGTGGAGTCGCCAGCTCCTGTTCATTGTCTAGCTGGTTGATGTCTAAGGCCTGAAAGTTTGTTTGGGACATTAGCTTGGCTAAACCTTGTCCCTTTATTAGCTTTGTGGGTTTTATTTCAATGTCATATTCAAGGATACTGGCAATCCATTTGCCTCTTTTGCCTTCTAGCCCCTCTTGAGTTAATATGTCTTTTACAACAAAGTTTGGGACATAGGCAATCACATGTGAATACAAAATATAGACTCGGAAATCTTTGATTGCTTTGACAAGGGCATAGGCCTGTTTTTCCATGATTTGGTATTTCAGAGGTGTATCTCTTAAGGCTCGGCTGAAAAATGCAATAGGCTTTTCATTTCCTTGATCATCCTTTTGCAGAAGGACAATAGCTATGGTGTGGTCTGAAGTGAAGGAAAAGATGATAAAATCCTTATCAAAATGCGGACTTGTGAGTACGGGCGTTTGAGTCAGGGCAGCTTTGATACTCTCGAAAGTTTGCTTGGTTTCCAAATACCATCTTACCTTGGCATCCTTTTTTAACATATTACTTAATAGTCTTATCAATGCTGCTAAGTTTGGGATAAATCTCCTTAGGAAATTGATCTTTCCAAGGAATTCTTGCAACTCTTTTATGTTTCTTGGGTATGGAATTTGAAGGATTGCTTGAATTCTTTCACGATCAATTTTGATACCATCTTTTGAGATGATGTGGGCTAATAACTTACCTTCCTCAAGGTTGAACAAGGACTTCTTGGGGTTCAAGGAAATGCCATATTTCCTGCATGTCATGAAGATCTACCTTAAGTGTTTGAGGTGTTCTTGATCAGATTTGGAGAAAGGGGTTAAGTCATCAAGATAGACAACAAGGAATTCATGGATTTCCTTGGCAAATGAAATATCCATTGCTCTTTTAAAGGTGGCACCAGCATTCTTTAGTCCGAAAGGCATTTTAACATACTTAAATATTCCCCAGGGTGTGGTAAAGGTTGTCTTGTCTTGGTCATCTGGGTGAACAAGTATTTGATTGAAACTTGAGAATCCATCTAGGAAAGAAATCCTAGAGGAACCCACTACTCTTTGTAGGATGTGGTCCATTTTAGGCAAAGGGTAGTGGTCTTTTAAAGAGACCTGGTTTAAGTTTCTTAGGTCTACACACAGTCTGATCTCACCTGATTTTTTCCTTGTGGGAACCAGATTGGATACCCATTCAGAGAATCTGATGGGTGCTATAACACCTGCTTCAAACATTATCTTTACTTCCTTCTCAATGAGGGGAAGAAGCATAGGGTTTATTCTTCTAAGTTTTTTCTTGAATGGTTTTTGATTTGGTTTTAAGGGAATGGTATGTTGAATCACTGAGGTGTCATAGGACTTCAAGTCCTCATAACTGCAAGAAAATACATCTTGGAACTCTTTGAACAAATCTACATACTTTGGCTTTTGATTAGGGGGCAGATTTTTGGACAACTTAATCATTTTAGGCTGTTCTACTGTCCCTATGTTGTGTTCTTCTATAGCAGCATCTAAAGGCTCCATTTTTGGCTTTTTGGGCACATCATTGTCATCAAACATGTATTCTAATGGAGTAAGGCCAACAGGCAAAAAATTATTCTTCAGATCAATGAACTCAATCTCTGCTTTGGCGGTTTCCTCTAAATGCATATGTTTCAGCTGTTCTATGTTTGCATTGTCAAAAAAAGTTGGGTTAAGGATTTATTTTGCTGTTGCAGCTATTGTAGCCTGCTGATTTTCATTTGTTTGTTGTTGGGGATCGTTCACGCCCTCTATGTCAATGTTTAAATTTGAAAACTCGCCCTCAAGAGTAAGGAAATTGTTAATGTGGGCATCATTTTCAAATACTTTCCAATCTCTAATATTGTTAGGAATAGTGGGCCTATGTTTTATCTCAGCAGTAAAATGGTGATTTGGCTCAAAGGGAAGCTTGCATGTACTAGCAAAAGCGGCTAGGTTGTGGGCATGTATGTTATGGTTTCTAGAAATCTTGGCAAGCTCGGATTCACCGAAGGTGTTAAGTATATCTGTTGCAGCAGTCCTATAGGCCCTCATCCTATTGTCATTCGTAACGAAGTTGCCTTTCATTTGTTGGATGATCAAATCGGAGTCACCAAGAATGGAAACTTTTGTAGCTCCTAGAACTTTGAGCAGTTTTAGGCCTAAGAGGAGAGCTTTATACTCTGCCATGTTGTTGGTACATCTGAAATTTAGTCTATAGGCATAGCCTTCTGCATGATTGTCATGTGTATTGTGAATCCATACACCTGCCCCTACTCCTAACTTGTTGACAGAACCATCAAACTCTAAATACCATGTAATTTCTTGTTTTTGGTTTGTATCAAGAGTTTCAGTTATTTTAGGATTGGGCAGATCTAGAACCTTAGTTTGGGGAGGTTCTTCTTGTTTACTAGCTACCTTGACTGTTGTGACTATTTCATGGGCACGGGCAACTGGTTCTTTATTTATGCATGTCTCTAGCTCTGAAGCTAGAGGCTTCTCACCAGTTGGAGGATCGTTATCATCATTAAAAAGAATAAATGAATCCATATCAGAATGGATTGAGTAAATTGGAAAATTTTGGGGCATCTCCTCACTGCTCACCACATACTTCATCACTGTTTCTTTGTATAGTCTCTTTGGTTGCCCAAAGACAGATATAGTGGCATAAGAGAGGTTGAGTTGAAGGGATCCTTGCAGTTTTGCTCCCCATGATCTTGATAGCAGCATACCATATTTTGTTGGAATGTCAGCAACTACTACGTCCATTAGGATTGTCTTGTTGGGAAACTGGACTAAAGACACACAAAGGTCTTTGATGAAGCCTAAGCATTTGACTTGGCTTGAGTCAAAGGAGTATAGATCCTTGTAGGGTCTCGTGACATCAAGGTTTAGCTTTTCCATCACAGCTTTGGGCATAAGATTGTGTGAGGCACCTGAGTCAAACATAGCATTGTGCAAGATTTTGTCATGTATGTGCAGACTGACATAAAAAGGTGGAACAGATCCATGTGTTGTTTTTCCATTAACTTCTGGACCAAACAGCAGCTCAGGGGTATCATCTAGAACATTTACATCATCCCTGACCTCTGGTAGTTGAAGTGATCTCTGAATTTGCTGCCTATATACATCATGTTTGGCAAGTTTTGAGAGGGGGATGGATATTTTAAGTTTTCCAATATCTGCTTCTAAATTGAATGGTTTTTCTGATGGATTCTTAGCGTTAATAGTAGCAGATTTCTCCTTTTCAAGAATACTCTCTGTGTTTTCCTTCGGATTGTTTATGTTATGGTGAATGACAGTTTGTGGTATTTCTGTCTTGGGAAGATTTTTTGGAGTGTTGTTCAAATTTTCTTTTGACGAAGAAGGAGGCAAAGGATGATGAATAGGAGGCTGTATGTTTGTTATGTCCTCTACAGTTACCTGATGCGGGTTTGGGACAGCAATATCAGCTGGTTCTGTTATGACAACCCTACCCTTAATCTTATTAGGTTGTTTGCTGTCCTTCGTTTTGCTAGGTGTAGGGATATCAATGGTTCTTGTTCTCAGCTTATATTGTTTGTGGACCTCATATACAGCAGAATCATAGCCTTGTTTAAAATCAAAAGACTCTCCCGTCTTGGTCTGAAATTGTTTTATATCAGGGTAGTCTTGGTCTTCTTGAGTGAGAAAGATTTGCTGCTCATTTTTCGAATCTATCAAGTTTATGTGAGTCTCTTCTGTGGGCTCACCGGATTTGGATGCCTCTGCGTAGTTTTCTTGGAAAGGAGGCCTAATATCATGGTCGGGACTAGCCCTTCCAGCATTTATGGTTTGATTTTTCCTGAAGTTTGGATTTCTTATGGCGTTGGACTGTTTCCCTTCCCATGATGATTTCATCTCAACACTCTCTACTCTATCTCCCAGCCTATGCATGCCACTGATAATAGCATCTAACTTCTGGTCCAAGGCTGAGGGTTCTTCCTTAAAGGTAGTTCTTCTCTCAGTTCTAGCTATGTTTCTTTTGGCAATTAGGTTTGCCTCCACACTAACAGCAACATTTTGCATCTCTACAAGGCTTTGAGGGGCTCTTTCCCTTAACTGATACGCCATTTCAGCATCAAAACCATCAGGGAATTTATACAACGCAAGATCAGGTGGAGGTCTTAGGTTCTGTGGTATTGCATTGTAGACATTATTGAACCTTGCACAGTAATCCAAAACAGTTTCTTGAAGGCCTCTTTTGATAGTGTCATATTTAGATAATATGTGCAAGGGGTTTTTCTTTTTCTCCCACCTATTGATAAAGGACTGATATAAGGCTTCTGGGTCTCCTATGGAATTGGCTGGGAGTGCTCTAAACCAAGTCCTGACATCATCGGTCAAACTCTAGACAAAAATCTTCATTCTTACACTGTCATCATCAATCTCATAACTCTCAAATTAATTCTGCATTTTCTTTGTATGCTGAAGGGTTGTGCAAGAATTTGTGCCATCAAAATAGGTAATTTTAGTCTGGTAATCCTGAGGCATAGCCCCGGGATTAGCAGGCAACTGTAAGGGTGCATATCTATTAGCCATGACAACTGGGACAAATGGAACAACTGGGATAAGTGGAACAACTGGGGAAACTGGGATATTTGGAGTAGTAGTGGTGGTATGCGCAGTGGATGGAGGTGTAGAAGAGGTTCTTGGAGAAGTGGATGATGAACAAGGGGAAGCTGGGGTTGAACGAAATAAAACTTTAACAGGGGTCGGAACACAGCTTGGCTGAACTGTTTCCGGACTAGAGGCAGTAAAGTCTTCTTATTGCTCTTGTTTTCTAAGGATCTTAGGAATTATATTGGGGTTTTCAAAGACAACTGGGGGATTCAGATCTAGATTTGATCTCGTGTAATGCTTCTTGGGAGCCAGCTTCTAGCTTGGTTTTTTTTTTTTTTTTTGGGAATTTTTCTAACAATACAAGTTAAACAGAAACTTTTTAAAGGTCAGTTTCTTTCTCTATGGAGCTTCAGACTGGAATTGTCAGTTTATCTGAGGAGGTCCCCAGTGGAGTCGCCATTATGTTATCACTCAGGTTGTCCCTAAGCTCCTGAAGGGATACGGTCGAGGTAACCACAAACCAATCTTTGGATTGCAGGCTCTAGCCCACCTGCAATCAGAGAGGGCTCTCTCTTGATGATTTAGCTTTGTTGATGATGATTTTAGGCTAGCTATTGGGTTCAGTGGGTTTTGTTTAGGTTTGGATGGTGTTTGAATGGAAGGAAGGTGCATTCAAGCAGAGAGGCACGCATAGAGTGATAAGTTTCAAACCATTAGGCATGCAGTCAAGGAGTATGACCGCAGGTAGGCTTTCTTGATCACAAGAGGAATATGGAGCAAGGTAGCTGCACATGAAACAACCTTCAAGCTGAAGAGATGGGGTGAAATGTAAGGAATGAGAGGCACTTAAGAATCTCTCAATCAGCTTAACAGGGGGAAGGAGAATGAGCTCTATCTAGGGGCAGTTAAGAATCCCTGGATAACTATCATACATGGTGAATTAGGGAAAATATGAGCCAGGTGGAATTCATATTTATGCCTAAAACAGATGAAAACATAAAGAAACGGAAAAAATTGAGCATAGAGTGTAATTAAACAAATTCTAAGCTATTCTTTCTTTCTGCGGCTTAGATAATGATAAATGAATGGAAGAACAGAGGTAAGAAGCACTTATTGAGTCATGTATCAGCACACGAATTCCACAGTCACTCTTCAAGCATTAAACAGAGTACACAATTCATTCTACGAGCTCTTAAGCAGTCTTTGATTATAGAAATTATCAAATACACAGTGCAATTCTCTGCTCTATCAAAGCATCCAACCAACAAAAACCAACCCTCATTACATTGTTCAGGGCTCTCTTTATAGGTAAAATATCCAGAAGTATTTATTACAAGAAACCCCAACAGGTCTGCGGGAAAAAGTTAAACTTGTGCTGAAATTAAATGCAAAATAAAATATCTATTGAACTACGCCAGAAGCAACTGGATCGAAAGGAGTTAATGTAGTGTCCTCTGTGACTTGGTGCAGTGTTGTTGCAATAACTAAGCTTTGAGCTTTGGTCCACTGATCTTATGTGAGTCTCAATGTGTAGTCACTGTGATGATGGGCTTTGAATGGTTCCTTAACTGCTTCTTGACCTTCAAGGATTTCTTTTAATGTTTTATTTGCCTCGAGCCCTGAGAAGATCTTTACTGATATGCTTCGCCGCAACACTGATATTCTTTGACATGGATTTTGGCTTCATATTTGCTCTGATACTCTTTAATGCTTGAACTGGGTCTCTCTCTTTCTTCTGATGCGTTAAAACTGCAAAATCGGGCCTTTTCTGCTCTTTTCGGCAGAAAAACGACTACGGAATCAAAAGATTCCCTAAAGATTCCCCTCTTTGGCCTATTTCCCGTAGTGATGCGCGATTAGCGCATCGATAACTGCCTCAAAATTTGAGTATGGGCCTCCTAAGATGCATTTTCATGCTTGCGCACCCTTTTTTGGCAGGTGACGTCAGCATGATGTCAGCGGTGGGTCCTGGTACGGTGGATGACATCAGCAGGGTGACGTGGCAGGGTGCCTTATATGTTTCTGCAATGGGATAGTGGTAACTGAAATGCTGCGATCTGCGATGAATTTGCAGTGAAACCTGTCTTATTGATAAATCATGTTTTAAACGAAATATATGAGTAAATGAAGGCATGCGGCAAGGAAGTATCTGTGATGCGATATATTCTCTTGATGCGATAGCAATGTCGCATCGGAGCAAAGGGAAGCGGCATGCATTTTGGGAACAAGACTCTTGCGACCACCGATTTCCGATTTGTGATATCGCATCGGCGGAAACGGGCATGGGCATATATATGTGGCATATAGTTTTTGCGATACACTGATTTGCGAAATGACATCGGTGGAGCATCCGTCGGGGAGAACAAAAATGAACAAAATTACTTTTGAGACCTCCGACTGCGATAATCGCATCGGAGGGGGTCCAAAGCGATCGAAAGAATGTTAAGGTAGTCAGCAAGGGTTATTGCGATCAGAAGAAGGGTATATATGCTTCTGAAGAGTGTTTGCGGCCTCGGAAGGGGTCTGATAAAAAAGAAGAGTTTCATGCTTTGGAAGGAGTCCATTGCATTGGAAGATGGTTTTAAGGGGCCAGATAAGGGTTCTTGCTATGTTTCAGACAAAATTAGCAATTCCCATGTGTACTTATGGTTATTTTTCAACCAAGGGGAGGGGATAAGTATGTAGGGGAGTTATTAACATAGTTTTAGTAGGGGATGGGGAGATAGATAGGGAGCTATACAGTAAGTTAGTAGTTAATATGGCCATGATGAGAAAGCGCTAAGTGGGTGAATCTTAGGCTATTAAGGGGAACACTGATCCATTAAGGGAGTATGAATATTCCTTGAGTAAAGCAGATCTTTACCAAGGTGAATGATATGGAAAATGATGAAACTAAGAGGCATAAAGTAGATCTTGATCTCTTCAGCGAGATTAGTGAGTGTCTTGGGGAATAAGGAAGAAGGGGGAAATTAGTCATGCCTCGCTTGAGTCTTTAAATGGCGACTGGCTGATAATTGTGACCTGAACAGATATGACACTTGAAAACATGAAATTAATCACAAATCAACATTCTGCAACCTCAAAACTACCTACCCAACCTACTTGCCTAGCATTTTTTCTTCTTTTTTTGTTTGGGTGCACTTAGACTTGCAGACCCAGCTTTTTAACTTTTTCTTATTCTGTCCTCCTATCTACATCTACACTTATTTCATCCAGGGGCTTAAATTAAGCTGTTGAGCACCCTTTCTTCTCTGCCTGTCTAAGAATCTGCCAAAATTAAGCTGTTTGGACAGATATTCATTCTCTATATTCTAAAATAGGAAATTGAAACCTAGGGAGACCAAGATTAAGCTGTTTGGACCTCCCTTTAACCGAAAGTTCTTCAAAATGGAATAGTAGATCAAAATTGGAACACAGCAGTGGTACTTGAACTGGCACATTCTCATGGCATCCTTCTTTGGCCTCTGTAGTAAATATGGAACATTGCAGTATGCAAAGAATGACATATTTGGTATGTAAAAATTTCAATCATGAAAGATGAAAAACCTGCTGCAGCAGGAGGCTAACACAAGCTCTAAGAGTTCATCTAGCTACTTTTGAATTGATTCCCCTTCTGTCATATGAGTGGCTTGGGAAATTAAAAGGCTTGGAATAGTGAATTAAACAAGCACCATAACTTTTCATGCATAAGTAGGCTGGAAAGTTGTAAGCTTGTGTAGCCACTTAACAGTTGTGTGGTATGTCCATAGGGTTGCTAGCACCCTCTCACCCCAATCATCACGGTTGGTCAAGCATATCTTTGTCAAACCATTTTCTAATATCTTGTTGAATTCCTCTATGGTAAAATTGTCCTGCGGGTGGTACAAGTTTCTTTTGTGGTGTTGTATCATGAAATTTTTAAGTAAGGAAGAAACTATCTCATTTATGAAGTGGGTTCCCTGATCACTAGTGACACATATGGGGCACCTAAATCTAGATATGGTATTATGAAATATGAACCTGGCAGTAGTATCTACAATAAATTCCTTTACAGGTGCTTCTTTGGCAGATTTTGTGAGGTACTCTGTTGCGGTGATTATATACCTGGAATGAGAGTGATATGCTAGTGGATTGATATGGCCTATAAAATTAACTGCCCATTCTAAAATATCTACAATCAACGTATCCGTTGCAATGGGAGTTCATATCTTTGTGATTTCCTTCCAACCCTTCGGAAAACATCACATACTATGGCATATTATTCGCGTCTTCGAAAACTGTCGACCACCATAGTCCTGCTTGCAACACTTTCCTTCCGATAGTTTTTCCTCCAACATGGCCACCCATGACTCATGAATGACATTCCCATAGCATATCATGTCTCTCATGGTGAAGGATGCATCTGTGCAACACATGATCAAGGCCAAATTTATATAGATTCCCCGCAATTAATAGATAATTGGCTAGTCCAATGACCATATGTCTCCTTTCTGTAGTTGTGTAATTGTGTATTTTCCTGCACATTTTCCTATAACTAAAAAGGTGGAAATATCTTCTAATAATATGGTAGAACTTCAACCCATAATAGATCAGTGTTTGGTAGCTGATCTTCCAGGGATCCTCCATTTTCTCTTGATTTCAGTCATCAAAGGTCACGAGGTCCCACATTCAATCAGACGGGTTTAATGATTACCTCAAAATGAATTCCTTGAATAGAAACAACCACCTATAAATTCTTCCTTCAAGCACAGGCTTGTTAACCAAGTATGTCAAGGTGGAATGGTCAGTGAAAAACATAAACAGGCCCCACAACAAATAGTGTATGAATTTTGGGAGTGAATGTACCATCACTAGTTCCTTTCTATTGTGGATAACTTTATGCTGGAAAAGTAAACTGGGTGATTGACGATCCCTTTCCCCAGCTGATCCAGAATAGCCCCAGAGCAATTCCTAATGAATATATGTGGACATGGAATTGTTTTCTCCAACCAGGGTAGAACATAATCATTGCACTTACTAGCCTTTCTTCTGATATTTTGAGTGCAGCCTGACACTCCTCCGTCCACATATATCATCCAACATTTCTCAGCAATTTCTCCATCGGTGTAGTAATCAAGGCATAGTTGTGGAGAAATCTCTTGTAATATATGATACATGCCAAAGTGGATATGAGTTGCCTTACACTTGTGGGTGGGTATGTAGTCACTATCTCTGCCACCTTGGTAGGATATATTCATACTCCTTTACACATGATGTGGCCCAAAAGAATGGCAAATTGGACTGCAAATATGCATTTGTTCAATTTCAACGATATTTGTAGTTGTCTACATCGATTAAACATGATCTTGAGTACACGGGAATGCTTCTTTAGTAGACTATACATCATCCAATCATCCATGTACACCTCTAGAAACATATGAATATAATCTCTAAAGGCTATAATTACAATTCTCGAGAACACTATATGTGCATTCTTGAGACCGAATGGCATAACATGATAGGCATAAGATCCCTATCTTGTAGTGAATAAATTTTTCTTCTTATCCTCCTCGACAATCCTGACTTGGTGATAGCCCGAGAATAAATTTGTAAAGGAGTAGGTTTAATTCCTTGCTACATTATCTAGAACCTCATCACTTAATGGTGTAGAAAATGGGTCATGCACATATGCATTGTTCAAGCTTCAGTAGTCCACACATACCTCTATCTCTGTAGCATATTTCTTGTTTCGTATTACGATATGACTTAGCATTCTGCCTCATCCATTGGAAATATAAGCCCTGCTACTATCATCATTTTTATCTCTTTGTTCACTTTCTCCTTGACTCTCAGGTTCAACCTGTAAGGTCAGTGCGTTACTGCCTTTTCATCTAGTTTTAGTACAAGTTTCATCTTCCCTAGGTATCTCTTGATTCCCTTCATTTTTGCAACTGACGGGGGAAACAAATCTTCATATTCTCTCAATAGGTCAAAAATATATTTTGTAGAATTTTCATCCCAATAATCTCCAGTTGAGGCTAGGTTTGGTTTGTCATCTATCCTGATGTTATTCTGCCACAACTTTAGTGAGAGTATGTGTGGCACATCAGTTACATGTCAACCCTGAATGTCCCTTTCCCCATCAGTGTTGTGGAATGAAAAATATCGTAACTCTTCCATATCATCCTCATATGACTCTTCTCCCACCTTTCCATAAGTCATTGATTAAGGATACACTGACTCATAGACGTTGTCTATGACCATTTCGTCTATGAACCCATCCATTAGCTGACCTGTTTTGAGCAGTATCTACTTGACAACCTACAACGCCTTAGTCGGCCTCTTGTCATATTTTGGGAAAGGAAAGTTGTTGACAAACTAATGAGCTAAGATATCCTAGTTCCTGTTTTCCTCCTTATTTCCTCTTTTACACACTAGGCTTTTGGAAAGGTTCCCAAGGTGTGTATAAACCCATCCACCCACAACTCCTTTGGAACTCCTTCCTGATTGCATTTGTCCTTACAATTTTCCATGTGTTTTCAAGGGTTAGAGTCCCCCCTATACTTAGAAAAAGCTTTAGGGTACTCCCTCGTTTGTCTCAATATTACTTCCACAGCTATTTTTATATTCTCCCAATCCCATAGATAGTTGCAGCGAACTCCCCACCATTTTTCTAGTGTTTGCTTACAATTCGACATTTAGTAACAATATTTTATGTTCTTCAATAACAATTGCATCAATCCTTTTGAGAAATGAATTTACTAATTCTATAGAATTAAGGATATGGAAGTATCTCACCTCAGTGTCAATCCAGTTGACCCAATATTTTTCAGTGCAACATCTAGTGTTGATCTTGTAACAGCCCTGGTGAGATTTCATGTAAAAATAAATAAATACCATGGCTGATGGGACATGTATTCCAAGATTAATGTTGGGCAAGACATCCTGGGGGTGTTGATTTGGTTGTTTATGGCTATCGAACTTGGAAAATGCAATGGTTAAAGCTTGGAAAGGAAAAAGGAATTTTAGGCGCATTTAGTTATGAAAATAATGGGAATTAGGAGAAAAAGGAAGGTGAAAGGCAATAGGTTTCATGTGAGGAGGAAAATCAGGGAAAAGAATGTAAAATGAAGAAACAAAGGCCTTATTCATAGAAAGGCTTCTGAGGATCACTTGGCAAGCTTCTCCTTTTCTAGTGTTAAGGTCTTAGTTAGTGCAAGCTATTGGCTCAAGCCTTTTCTATGGTTTTGCGTGGGATTAGGAAAGGAAAATACTTTCATGTGTATTTTCCTTGGTAGATCTCCCATGCATGGTATTGGGTTTTTCCAGGGGTAACAATGTTTTTTAGCCTTGCCTTTCCATTTCTAGAGATCCATGGTGTGATGGGATTCTCTTGTTTTGGTTGAGCTAGATTGCCAGATGGATTCGAAGCTAAGTTGGGTGGATGTCCGAATAATAGAGCACATGGCCTAGGGGTCCTTGAACCATACTATGGATCACAATAAAGCAACTAGGCTAGTGACCCCTGAGCTAGGATATGGGTTTTGGTAAAGGGAAGATTGTGTTGTCTAGTGGGCCTAAGAATCCTTGCCGATGAATGGCAGGATATACAGTAAAGTGAAGAGGTTGTTTTCTCTTCATTGGGCCTAGTAATCATAGGTTTTAGATATGCAGTAAATCCTAGAGAGTGAGTCTCAATTTAGGGCCTAGTGATCTAGGTTTGTATTACGGTAAAGCCTGAGAGACCAAGAGACAAGAAAATTCCTCATGGTTTAGGTGGAAAATCCCGGTGGCATTCATGTTTATTTGGCCTAGTGATCAGGTGGAGATCAAGGTAAAATCGGTCACAATGTTTTCGTTGTGTTGGCCTAGTGATCTAGGATGGATTACGGTAAAGCCTCATTTCTATTGATGAGGGTGAGGTGGTTTAGCCTCGGTATGCTCTGGTTGAGTTCTTTTGGCCTGAGTCCCACATTCATGCTTGGAATATGGCACAGGGGTGAATGGGTGAAGAGATATTTGGTTCAGCCATTCTATGGTCAGGTGGAACGTGGCAGTCCCATCTCCAGTTGGTTCATTGCATTCATTAATAAGAAATCCATTCCCTTGATTTTCATGTGTAAAGGTACTGATGTATATATATGGATTTTTATGGATGATATGTTTATGGTCTTTATATTTCTATTGTGCTAGTTATATGTATATTTTATAACAACAACTATGTATGGCTCTCAGCATGTTGATACTTATAAATGAATGGATAGTGTATCTATGGTCTAATAGATGATAATGCAACAAATGGCATGAGGGAACAATAGTTCATAGCAATTCTCAGATAAGTATAAGATCCCTACACTTAATTCTATTGTTTACACATGTAGATTACATGCCAATGATATGTTTGAAGAGATGCCTATCATGGCTAGTAGGGGCCTGGTTAAGGTCTTGTTGAGTTTATTGTTTTTACTTCATTGTTTCCTTGTACTCTTATTGATTTCGAGCTTTCATTCCATTCTGGGTAGTGGCCTGGGCTCTTGGCCTGAAAAGGTGGCTTCAATCCTAGGGTCGTTGGCATAGAACTAGAAAGATTGGTCCATAGTCATTGGCATGCAGGCCTATGAGAGTGAATTTGAGTTTCCAGTCGCTCCATTACCCATATCATGAGAGAAAGTATGGCCTAAGAGATCTAGAACAATAGTAGGACCCAGCGACATGTTCTCACAGTGGCTGACTTGTCTCCTGAGAGTTATGTTGATGAGGTTGGATGACTGTGTGTGATGTTTTTTGAATTCCACTTCCCTAAGGTCACATAGGAGGTCGAATCTGATCATAGTAGCTTCTCATCTCATGTTTACCCAAGTTGGCATGGTTACTTTGGGTGGATGTGGGAGTAGGTTGTTATAGAGTGGTATCAAATCATGGTTCAAATCTTAGACCGGATGGGCAGTGTGTGTTGGTCATGCATGCATGTTAGTTGCATGTTTGTCTCTTACATTTGCATCTCATGTACTTGGTTCATTTGCTTGATGATTGATTATGGTTGTAGTATGGTTACCTTGGGGAAATTGATGATTCATAATTGATTTTGTGGAATGCATTTGTCATGAGTATATGGCTAGTTGTATATGGTTATATGTCACTTATATGTTGATTATATGTTGCCTAATTACACCCTTGTATGCTGGGCTACATTCTTGTAGGTTTCATTATATGTATTAGTCTTGTAGGTTGATTACAAGAATTGGTTTCTTATTCTTGACTACATGCATCTATGTCTATGTGTAGTTGATTATGCATGTTGGTGGTTGCATGTAGTAATGCATACATTGGAGTAATGTTTGTTGTCAAGAATGAGGTCATGGGGCATGTAGTTTATATGGTCATGCATTGATGACTAGACTCTAGCTAAATGATGTGAATATGGTTTGGTATTCATGTTTTATATGTCTATATGCAATTGTCATGCAGGTATAGTCTTGGTTATAGTTATGCATGAATAGTAGGTCAAAAATGCCTTGTGAAGTAATTGTATGCAAATTTAGGTCACCTTCATGTTATTGGTTGTTATGATGCTAATGTGTTGGCTGAGATAGAACATGAGATGCAGATCATCATAATGAGGTTACAACATTAGACTTTGGGATAAGAGGAGATCGCCGTACAGGTAATGTATGTTTCGCATGAAGATATGTAAGTTAAGGATTGTTATGTGCATTAGGTTTATATAAGTTAGGTTTATGTACATGTATTTTGATGTTATGGTTATATACGTGATAGAAGATAGTTTATTAGTATAGTCATACGTACATGTGTCAGATAGTCATGAATGATCGTAACTTGTGGTTCTATGCATTGTTATTGTTTTTTATGTTAGATGACTTAATGATTATGTTATATGTTGTTGATGAACATGATATATAGCTTCTTGTTGTTAAGTGATATTAACTTGATGATTAGGGTTATTTCACTGAGTTGTTGATGTTGTCATTTTGATTGGTCATACGCGTGATGGTTATCTTCATTGCGTTGAAGATCTTGATGTTATATGTATTGTGTTAACCTAATTTGACCTATGCAGATGGTTATTGTTGTGATATTTAGGTATGAGCCGACATATTTGTGAGATGGTGCCGTACTAATATAGATTGATTGTACATATTTGATTGTTATGCATGAACGAAAAATGCTTATGAGCTTATGATGTGAACATGTTAGTTAGTTACTATTATGGATATCATGATTTAGTTTGTGTTGATATGTTGTGAAGTTGTATTGCGCTAACTAGATTAATTGTTCAGACAAGATAGGCTCCACTGAGGTACACTAAGGTATGAGTTTTCTTATGTAGTATACATGGTGCTTCATTCTTCATTATGTCATCTATTTGGTTTTTAGTGTTTGGTGTTTATTATGTCATCTAGTTGATTAATTTAACATGGTATGTTTGCAAGTTGGTTGAATGTTTGATGAATTTCGTAATATGAGTATCTGTTCCAATGATCTTGCTTTGAGATGGCTTTACTAACACATGCGTTGAGATAGTTGATATGTACTTGAGTGTAGTAGGTGATAGTTGTAGAATTATTTCTAATGACTATGAGTTGACTATGATTACGAATTGATTCTTTGTAAAAGTTGAATCAATGTAAATGTTGAAACGGGAACTATAAACTCAAAACGGGAACTCTGGCCAAAAAACCTGAAAAACATCAAAAATAGTGCTAAAAACGAAAAGTGTTGATGCTGGAATAACACCTTTTTTTTTCTTGCATAAATTTTCAACATGTTTTAAAAATGGTGGTGAAAACCATTTTTTTGCGCAAAAATTATCCCAAAAACACTCTCAAAACGAAAAGTGTTAATGCTGGCAGAACACTTTTTTTTTCAAAAGTAAAATTCAACATTTCAAAATAATGGCGTAAAATATTTTATCATGACCACAAAAACATTAAATTTAAAGAAATAATGAAAACATAAAATAAAATATAAATAAAGCAATGAAGAAACACAAAACAAAAAAAAGTTAAAAAAAATAACAAAACAT
>APFE031551411.1:79559-160838 GCA_000404065.3 Pinus taeda
AAACAAGAAAATATGAAGAAGAAGACCACTGCCAAAATTATTAAATTTACAAAATAATTATTTACATTTCATACATTAGAAAATTTAAAGTCAAAAAATAAGTCTTTTAAAAAAAGGGTCTGATGCAGAATAACCACTTTTTTAAATCAGCATGAAAATCATTGCCATTCTAAAATGCAATGTACATAAAAAAAAATTAAAGTGCCAAAAACTATGCTCTGAAAAAACATGTGCATTCTGCATCACCCCTTTTCAAAATCGGGTCACTTTTTTGCTATCTCTACGAAACGGGTAACAATATGAGTTCCCGTTTCAAAGTTTACGTTGATTTGATTTCCATTTGATAGATATGGTTGTCTTGATATTTGGAACATGTGGTTGACATGTGTGAGAAGTTGTAGAAAACATACTTGGTATTAGTGTGATGAGGTAATAAGTGATGTGTTTATATAACTAATAGTTGGGTGACGTGAGAGTATATAGTAAGACTCAGGTGCTGTAGGGTAAAAGTAAAGGAAAGAATCAGATAAGAAATCCTATGGCTATGTTTGGAAACCCTAATTCTAAACGAGTGAGTACTTTACATACTAGAAGTCTTCTTAACCTTAATATTTTATGACATTATGTGGATATGTGATAGATTCATGGAATGTACTTGACATGTACATTAGCTAGTCTCTAGTTACAGGTGGATCTGTCAAGGGGATTGGAGTCCCTTGAGAGATCACGTGGATGTGTTCAGTTGCAAGCAACGTGCTTGGCACAAAAAGGTAAGATAAATGGTATATTGTAATATTTATTTATGCACTGATAGTTATGTGCTAATGAAAGCATAATGCAGGGAGTTGCATGGAAAGAGAGGTTGCCCTGAAATCTCAAAGAAGCATCAAGTCAAGCTTTCCCTGGGAACCATGGGGATTATGTCATGTTGTTTGTTGTTAGTCTTGTACTTTGGGTCTTTTGGGATTTGTTGTTCTTGATTTGCATATTTATTTATTTTTAGAATATGGCCATACCACTTCGTTTGTGGAGTTGTGTTGTTATTGTTTTTCATTTTTTTCTTCTTGGTGTTGCTTTTGTTCTTGCCTTTTATGTTTTGAGTATGGGGAATCAATTGGGAAAAAGAAAAAGTTAATAGAGCTTAGGAAGATCTGTGTGGTACCCAACAGGTAAGGTAAGAAATGGATGAAGCTCGGTGTATGAGTAATCACATTGGAAAGTAAGACTATGATAGTCGGTTGGACTACTTGGGTCCATTTTGGTAAATGGATGGTGAAAGAATAGTCATGGGAAAGGTAATCAAGAAAAGGTAAAGTAAATGGATCTGAGGTGTCAGATGCCTCGGCTATGTTGGGACTATTTTTCTCAATATTGCACATGTTGTGTGTGAATAAAGGAAGTTCTCTTAACCTTTACTTTATAATATCTGGCAATTTTTTTGTGATCATGATTATGTTGATGTTTATATATGTATACATGTAGGCATGTATGTATGTCATGTCTGAGAGGGTGATCATGAACCCTAACTATTTTATGCTAATTTTTATATGTACATATGTATGTATGTATGATGTTGACTGACAATACCATTATTATTTTATGTTATATGTATGTGTACATGTATCTATGTCATTGTCTGATAGGGTCATCAGGAATCATTCTTGTGGAGGAATGATTTATTATGTAGGAAAATGACATGAAGAGATTCCTGGTCTATGAGGAATCAAGTGGGAAGAGCATTCCTGACAAACATATGAGGTTAGTATCATGTGAATATGAATTTATATTGTATTCTTGTATTATGCCTATTATTATGTCATGGGGAGTTTATACTGAGGGATACATCACAAAGGTGAAAGAAGTGTGGTTTGTGGCATGCTTGGACAAACAGGGATAAGACACTGCAAGCAATGTTGCTTGGTAAGGAGTCAGTGTGGTTTTAGATTTGTGGTATGACTGTTGTGCATATGTTGTATCTGTTGTACTTGTTGCACCTTGATGTTGTGTGCATGCAGTGTGGTGTATATTTAGTGTGTGTACATGTTGATTATGTAATGTTATGTACATGTTGTAGTACATATAGTGTTGTATGAATGTTTCATATTTAGTGCTTGGTATAGATGTTGTATGTACATGTTGGATATGCGGTATTATGTACATATTTTATTGTGTGCACGATGGATATGTGGTGTTGTGTGCATATGGTCCTGTTCACATGTTGGATATGCAGTGCTATGTACAGATGATGCTATGTACATGTTGGAAATGCAGTGATATGTTCAAGTGGTATTGCGTACATGTTGTACATGTGATGCCATGTACATATGGTGTGGTGTGCATGATTTTATAATTGGTGTTGTGTGAGTGTGGTGTTTTGTACATGTTGTACAAGTGGCACTGTGTGCAGATGGGGTTGTGTGCATATCTTGCATGTGGTGTTGTGTAGATGTGGTGTCGCATACATGGTGTGGATGTGGTACTATGCACATGTGGTGTTGTGTACACATTGTACAGTGGTTCAGTGTAAATATGGCATTGTGTACATGTTGTGCAAGTGGTGCTGGGGACATGTGGTACTGGTGTATGTGTGGGATTGACTGCATGTCATGCACGTTCTGTTGTGGGCATGCAATACTATGTATGTGCATTATGTAGTCATGGTCTCATGGTATATGCATTCATTGTGTTGCACTCTAGACATGTATTTGTGTTATGTTTTACATTAGGTGTAGGTGCATGTATTATGTTGTACACCGGATGTAGGCATATGTATTTTGTTGTATTGTACACTAGGTGTAGGCATATGTGTTATATGTCAGGTAGAGATGCATGCATTACATGGTGTTAATGGGGTTTGTGGTTGTATGTGTCTGTTGAAGCCCTGAAAATCGGGTCCACAACAAGGGGGATCACCACCCGGTCTAGACCTTAGTTGACAGCTCCTTATCTGTTTCGTATAGCGGGTCCAACTGGGGATAATGGGACCAGTTTCCCAATCTAAGGGTATGTGTGTGTATGTGCAGGATCAGATGTTGCAGATCTACAAGTTCCTATCTAAACTACTTTAATCTAACTCTATGCTATTTTAATCTAATGAAAACGGCACATCTAATCTATGCTAAGCCGGGATGTAATTCTTCTATTATGCGATCTAAAGAGATTTCATATAATAAATGGTGATAAAGATCATTCAGCGATTATAAGAATGGAAATCAATTAAGATGAACCACTTTGCATAAAAAGTTCGGCAAAACAGTTGTGAACAGCATATCGCATACTAAGTTATTCACACATTAAACATAAATAAATGGCTCCACCATACAAAAGTGCCAAATGGTAACACAAACATTCATGTAATAACATGTAAGCAACTAAAAACTATATATTGCTTTAAGAATATAAGCAGAAGTGGTCAAGAGATAAAAGTACCATTTATGACTGGTCCTACTCATAAGCTTCAAGCAACAATGATTTATCTCTCCTTGTTCTAATATCTACTAAGAGTACAGAAGTGCAACATCAGTAGTAGATATCAAATGCAAACATTAATAAATATTGATCCTTTCATTCATCAAAACCTCCTCTGAGGTGCAGAAGTGCATGTTCTAAGGATAAGTTTTTGACAAATTCCTGGACCCTTCTCTAAATGCATGAGAAGGGTTTAAATACTGCTAACTAAAATAACTTAATTACATAAATCTAGGATACGGTTTAAACGACCGCCCTTTATGTAAGCAAACTTATTTATAAAAAAATTGAATCTAATTCCTAACTATTTCTGCTTTTGCTCCTTAATGTTGCAAGCATTCAACATTGGCCTGGGAAGAGTCGGCTAGTTGCTTTCTGCTTTTGCTATCTTGATTTCCGGACTTGCGAATGACTAAGCAAGTTAGGAACCTTGCTTACTGAACAATTTTCTTTACCGGGTATAAGCTTCAGGATTTTTTGTAAACATGCTTCTTTTGTGAGCTTTTGACCCTGAGTGTTGAGTCGGATACTAATGTCAGCATCTATTCAGAAATACTCTGGAATCTGAGGTTGCGTTGCATGCGGTATCCATTTATGAGGGCATCTCTTCTCTGTCTCCAAGCGTTGGTGCTTTCCCTTTTTCCTTAGATGTTTCCTGTTTTTCATACCTGTAGTTCATGCGAAGGAAAAGAGTAATGACAATAAATATTGATGCGAAAACTCTGAGCTCTATGAATGTATACAATAATGTTACCCATTGTGAACTGACTCTCTTGACAAACACAAAATTGTCCTTCATTAACACTTTGGCGTACATTCATTAATTTTCTTTAAGGTGCATATCCAATTTTTTGATTTATGGACAGCTTTTCTTGAATGTTGAGCCGAGGAAAATTTGTGATGGGCTATTTTTGCAACTTACATTATGTTATCGCGTTATCACATTTTGTCAAGATTGCGATATCGCAGATCACAAATTGCAGCATCGCCGCATCGTAGCATCACTTTTATTGCAAGATCGTAGATCGTGTTAAATCATTGTGTGTTGTTTGGAGATGTTGCGATATGAGATGTCGCATATTGGCCATCGGAGATTTATTAAGATCTTCATTTATGGGTGTTTTCTTAATGCATGCGATGCGATGAATTTGCGTCGCCTTTTCGCAGTTTTTTATTGTGCTCATAAAGAAATGTTCTAGTTTCTTCTCACGATGCGATGTATTTTTAAGGAGTAAAATACAAAAAAAAAAAAATTGAATTTTTTACTAAGGGTCCCCACTTGTTTTATGTTATTGCTAATACTAAAGAAGTAGGGGGGTTGTTGGTGGCCACAACAGTGTGTTATGCACATTATGTGTATGTGCACCTAGTGGGGGAGAAGGCATTGGGTGTGGCAATCGATCTGCATGTGATATATGATTTTGGTTTATGATGGTTACATGTGATTTATGATTTTTACCTATGATGGCTATGTTTTGAGCTAGCCTGATGTGATGTTTTTATACATGATGCTAGTTCGACTTGTCGTGACAATAAGTAAATAGGATTGCAAGTGTACCTTATGGAAGAGCTACCAATGAGATATGATTGAATTTATTTCAATTTATTTTGAATCTAATGGAAGTTATGTGCTTGGTACAAGAATGCATGAACATGCCCAATTGGGTGGTTGAAGTCGACTACAAGAATTAGCAGCAACATCGAAAGAATTCAAATAGGCAATAATATGCTGGTAAAGAACTTCAGTAGCAGGGCCATTGTGGGACACTCGTACCCAAGAGTGTCCATTGATTCCCATGAGCATGCTATGACTGGTATGATGGTTCTGAGGTAGGTATATGCCTTGGTTGTTTGATCTTTTGATGTGAGGAAGCCTTGCCAAGGGGTGGATCGCTTGGGATAGGGGATGTCGGGGAACTTGGAAGGTGAGTGACTCCATAGAAGGGGTGATCAGATTTCCCGAGGGACTATGTAGCAAAGAAGGGAAGGTCTCGAATACATTGTTTTGGTCATTAGCATTGGTAGATGAAACTAGATGCAAATTGGGAGTTCACCGTTGAACAATGAGTCGGTGACTGCTTATTGAAAGGACAAGTGGCACAGGATTGTAGCACTAGACATTGGATGAAAATTTGACTTTGCATTGCATTATAGACTTCATGGAAAGGAGGTGAATCCATGTATTACTTTGAGGGTGGAGGTGTGAGCCTTTGGATTCCCTTATTGCATATGCAAGCATTGTATATTTTATTTTCTAGTTTGGAAAATGTGCATATGTGTATATGTTCTCATGATGTTTTACTTTTGAGTAGGAAATTCATTGTAAATACGACAACAAGTTGTGTTATAAATATCCATTGGCACTATGCTTTGTTTTTAGCAGTATTTCTAAGGTATATGTGTGATTGAACACCAAGGATTGTGTCCCCCAAGGGGGAGGGTTCTATAACAGCCCTCATGAAATTCCATGTAAAAATAAATAAATACCATAGTTGATGGGACACATATTTCAAGATGAATGTTGGGAAAAACATCCTAGGGTGTGTTCATTTAGTTCTTTATGGCTAAGGAAATTGGAAAAGATAATGGCTAGGGCTTTGGAAAGGAGAAGGTAATTTTTGGCACATTTATTTATGAAAATAATTGAATTAGGAGAAAAATGAAGGTGAAAGGTCAGAGGTTGCATGCGAGGTGGAAAATGAAGAAAATAGAGGCCTTATTCATAAAAAGGTTTATGAGGATCAATTGGAAAGCTTCTTATTTTTTAATGTTAAGCTATTTGTTAGTGTAAGCTCTTGGCTCAAGCTTTTGTTAGGGTTATGCATGGGATCAAGAAAGGCAAAGAAGGTAAGAGGAAGCAAATATCAAGTAGGGAAAGGAAGGATCAAGAAACTACAAAAGGCTTGATTGCAAGTATCAACTTGCACATGTATTTTCCTTGATAGATCTGGCATGCATGATATTGCAAGTGGTTGCTTTCTATCATGGCATGGGTTTTTCTAGGTGTAACAGTGTTTTTCAGACTAGCCTTGCCATTTCCAGATAGCCATGGTGTGATGGGGTTCTTGTGTTTTGGTTGAGCTAGATTGCCAAATTGATTCAAGGCTAAGTGGGATGAATCTCTGAATGATAGATCACATGACCTACTTGTCCCTACACTAGATTGTGGATCATGGTACACCCACTGTCATAGTGACCCCTAAGCCAGACTATGGGATGCTGTAAAGCCAAGATTATGTTGCCTCGATGGGCCTAGGAATCAGTTTCGGTGAATGGTAGGATATATGGTAAATCCAAGAGGTATCTTTCTCTTTGTTGGGCCTATTAATATTTGGTTTCAGATATGCAGCAAAGCCTAGAGAGTGGGTCTTGGTTTAGGGCCTAGTTATCTAGGTTTGGATTGCAGTAAAGCTTAAGAGACTAGGGGATAGGAAAATTCCTCACAACATTAGTGGATAAATCTGGTGGCATCCATGTTTGTTTTTCCTAGTGATTGGGTGGAGATCATGGTAAAGTTGGTTATGATGTGTTCATTGTATTGGCCTAGTGATCCGGGATGGATTACGACAAAGATTGGTTTCTATTGATGAGGGTGAGGTGGTTTAGCCTCGATATGTCCTGGTTGAGTTCTATTGGTTTGAGTCCCACATTCATGCTTGGAATATGGCATAGGGGTGAATGGATGAAGGGTTATTTGGCTCAACCATTCTATGGTTAGGTGGAATGTGGTAGTCACATATCTGGTCGGTTCATTGCATTCATTAATGAGAAATCCATTCCCTTGATTTTCATGTGTAAAGGTATTGATGTATATATATGGATTTTGATGGCTGATATGTTTATGGTATTTTTGTTCCTATTATGCTAGTTATATGTATATTTTATGATAATAACTATGTATGGCTCTCAGCATGTCGATACTTATAAATGAATGGATAGTGTATCTATGGCCTAATAGATGATAATGTAGCAAACGACATGAGGGAAAAATGCTTCATAGCGATTCTCTGATAAGTATGATATACCTACACTTAATTTTGTTGTTTACACCTGTAGATTACATGTTGATGATATGTTTGATGAAATTCTAGTCATAGCTAGTAGGGGTCTGGCTAAGGTCTTATTGAGTTTATTTCTTCTGCTTCATTTCTTCCTCGTAATTTTCTTGATTTCAATCTTTCATTCCATTTTTGGTAGTGGCCTGGGCTCTGGGCCTGAAAAATGGCTTCAATCTCGAGGTCACTCACATAAAACTCGCAAGATTGGTCCACATTCACTCGCATGTAGGCCTATGACAGTGAATTTGAGTTTCTGGTCACTCCCTTGCCCATATCATGAGAGAAACTATGGCTGATGAGGTCTAGAAAAGTAGTGGAACCCAAGGACATCCTATCATAGTGGCTGACTTGTCTCCTATGGGTTTTTTTTATGAGGTTGGATGAATGTATGTGATGTTCCGTCAATTCCACTTCCTTAAGGTCACATAGGAGGTCAAATTCTATCATAGTAGCCTCTCCTCTCATGTTTATCCTAGTTGGCATGGTTACTTTGAGTGGATGTGGGAGGAGGGTACTAAAAATCTCCTATCCACTCTTCTTCCAATCATCCCAAGTGACTTTTGAGCCAAACATTGAACCCTAAATGCTCTTCCAGCTAATAGGCCCTTCATATTTTGGGTTAATGTAGTCCTCCTTTTTTCTAGATGTTCATCTGTAATGTTGATATAACATCCTTGGATCTTCTCTATCATATATTATTTTTGTAAATCTCAATCCCTGATATGGGTCTAAAGCTTGAATCACCCTAACCCAATCTACCTTGGACCTCAATAGTTCCCTTTTCAAGTCAATTATAGCATAGTTTTGAAATTCCAATTCTATCCCAAGAAGTTTTGGGTAGGGATCCTTATCTCCCATGATATCTATTACTTCGAAATCTACAAGGGTCTTCAACCCCGCTACATCCACGTCCACATCCTCTACTCTCCCAATTGGAAGGATACAATACTGGTTCTCCATCAGCAACTGGATTGGTGAAAATTTCAATTGTGGCTTCCATAGCACTTCCCACATTTTCCTTGGGATAATTTTGACATCCAAGCCTAGTTCCAACATAGTCTTATTAATCTAGAATCCTACAATATGAGCATCAATTTTGAAGTCTCTACCTATTCTCTTCTTGTTCCTCTGTACTTTCCTAGTGTTTATTTCGGGTAAGTTAATAAAAATAACTCCTCTTCAAGCTCCTCTTCTGGAATGGCCACTTTTAGACTCTTCCTCAAATACCCCAACAATTTGTCATCATTCACGATCTGCAAAAATAATCTAAACCATTCCTCGATGGGTCAGATATTTGTGGACTGTGATAGGTCTAGGCTCTTAGCTTTATGATATTTTGGTCGCCTCTTCTATAATCCTACACCTCCAGTAATATTATCGATGTTAGGCCTCTGTTTTGTATTGTTTTATATTCATTTTTATTCGGAAATCCATCGTTCTTTTTCTTATATTATATGGTTATTGTCGACATTTTGTGTATTCTGAGAAGCGATAAAGTAATACTTATTGTGTAACACATCTCCCTTGTTTTAACAAGATTTGAAATTTAAGCCATTATTATTGATGGTTTTTGTGTTCTTCGGTTTAAACATGGTCAATTACCTTATCACCTATATGAAAATGGTTCTTGCACCACACATCAAATTCCTGCACCAATTCCGTTTTTATAACATTCTTGCACCAATTCATTTTTTACAGCATTCCTGAACTAATAATTTTTACAACATTGGTGCAACAATTTGGGGCTTGCATACATTGCCACATTTATGGGAAAATATGAGGGGTTTTTGTTCAAAATGTTGTTTGAACACTTCCAGATGAGTCAATATACACCCAGGTTGTATGGATTGATATTTAGGGAATAATTAATGCTTTAGCCCCAAATTCGTAGCAATTTCCAGGCTGCCAATTTCCTCCTCGATTTTTATGTCAATTATAGCGAATCTTAAAATTTTGAAACATTGGATTTTGTCCTAGGAAAGGAAATTTAATAAAACATGAGGTATTTTCCAAAATTCACAATGGTTAGGAAGATATGAAGAGTTCTTTTGAGGTAGTTTGTTAAAAATACAAAATTTTTGAGACTTCTAGAATGTGCCTAGATTTGGAAGATTCGTATAAAATTTGCATTCCTTCAATGGGGAAACAATTGTATTGATATTATATTGATGATAATTAGTTTGGATTCAATCCCCATATTGTTTGCAAAATAATGGCTTGTCTAAAGCCAAATTTGTAATGAAAAAAATGTTATTAAAAAAGAGTTATGCAAGCATGAGGGGGAGGAGGAGAAAACCAATATTTCACTTCCATGGTATTGGATCAAGTTTAGTGGACTCTTCCCCCCTTCCCTATGATCAGATGGAGGCTAGATTCAAAGATTAATTGTAAAATTACAGCAAACGTTCAAGTTAATGTAAGGAGCTATGTCAATTGTTCATTTCTTGTTCTAATATTTTACGTGATGCATTATTTGAGCACTTGACTTTGTAGACCTCGTAATAGGGAAAAGAGTTCATTGGCTAGGGCCCAGCCAACCCAACTTGTTCTCTCTCCTTCGTAAGGTGTGTTAGATCTATTTTTTATGCATGTTTTGAGGAGGAATTATTTCGTTCTTTTATGTAGTTAATAGGTTCTGTCTTCTTCATAAATCGTGTGTGATTTGGATCCAAGGTGTGTGGGTGTGGTGTTGATTTATTGCATGTCGTGACAACACTCCTTTCCATTGATGCACTATGTATTTTTCTTTCTACAAAAGGGTGTGTTTTAGTTTATTTACACCGGTGTGTTTTTATTTTGCAAGTGAAGGTTACTTCAATGAGGGCTTTACTTCTGCAGGTTAATTTATTTCTTGCAAGTTAGTTTGTTTTCCTTATGCAAATCATGTTTTATTTCTGAGTATAAGTTACAAGCATTCTAGCATAAAATTTTAACTTAACGTTAATTTATTTAGATCTCCATGAGCTTTAATGAAACACTGTTTGCATTGCACAGATTTCTACTTGTAGTCATTTCCCTGTGGAAGTAATCCATTTTAAGACCAAAATTTAGTGAAGGGAACTTTGAACTAAAGCCTCCATTTCATAAGAGTTCAGATCTGGTTCATATGACATCAGTCATCTTTGAAAGAAAGCATGACTTGTATGTAGATGAGATGATCATTTTTCAAACAAAGAAGTTTCATGTTGTAGTAAAGATTTTTCTTTTACTTTTGAAGTATTTTTCACTTCCTTATAAATGATTAGATAAGGATTTTTTTGATTATGTGCAGGTATTTCCTCTACTCTAGTTTTCCTTGCAATCAATTTATAGTTAACACATTTTACATTTTATGCAAGTGATTTGGAAGCTTAGTACAACAATACTGATTTCTTAGTACAAAAATCTCTATTTCGGTACATGAATCGATACCTTGGTATAGAAATAGAGTACTCTCGTACATGAACCCAAAATTCTTGTATGAAGGCAGATATACTCAGTGGAGAAACAAAACATACTTCCAGTATAGGGACATCATTTTAGTATAGGAACATAGTTCCAGTGCATGAACATTGCTGTGGTGTAGGAATGATGATTTAGGCCATGAAGGAAAACTTGTAACAAAGACAAATGTACCTAACAGTTTAATTATTTCCTTGTCTTATGACTACACTCATATTTAATCTCATATATATGCCTTTTCTTCTTTCATTGACCAGGATTGTTTATGTTGATTTGAAGTTCCTTTCCTTAAGTTTTTGACAAGTATTTTTCTTAAGTGAATCCAATTTCCAAAATGGTGTGATGTCATTGCTAAAGTCTTTCTTTGGCATTTCTAGTTCTACACCTCTAAGTTTATGAACTCCTTGGTTGACAATTAAATGTTAGGTTGTTTATTATTCCCAATAGATGACAAATTTTTTTGCCTCCTAATAATACTACATTTTTTGCTTGAGGTTATATCAACGCTCTAGGGAGGCCAGTCTGATAATCATGGGCTGGTCTGTGGCTCCTTGATAAGCCCCAATCTTTTTGCCTCCTCGTATGACTATATTAATCTTTGAGAGGGGGACTACCTCTGATACCATTGGCTCTGCGTTAATTTTTCTCTCTCCCCTCTTCCTATTTCACTCTTCCCATCTTCAAATTAGTTCCCTACAGTCCTTTGCATGTTAATTGACCCTGCAATAAGAGCACCATGGCCTACTTGGTAGCGGGAAACTTTGCACAACATGTCCTTCTTGGTCATAGTCGTAACGATGAAGTGGGCCTCTACCTCCTATCCTTCTTCCCCTTGTTCCTGCTCCTCCTTACCCTCCTCAAGTAGTCTCATTGACTCACAAGGTTGAGTAGTATAACCTATCTACTAGTGCATCCAATGCTCTACACTGCTTAGGGTGGTGTGTTGTGCAAGCAAAAAACTCACAATAATTTTTATTTTAGAAATTGGAGTATTTTTGTACTATTGGGCATAGACAAGGGAACTGTCCATACCCACTGCATACTTACAGTACTTTGGATGGTTGCACCCATGCTACAATCCTTTCAATCCTACATGCGTGACTCCTATTATGGTTGTAGGACCAAGTGGTCCTACTGGCATAGACATGGTACTTGTGCCTCGCAACCTTAGATATTGTGTAGCAACATGACCTCCCACTAAGAAACTTGTACACCATGCACATGGCCATGTTGGGCGGGCTAGTTGCAGATCCTTCAACTTATCTATTAGACTAGAAACTTGATATTGGAGAGTTAACATATATAGATGATGCGATGTCTCCCCCCCCTGGTATTTGTGTGGGTATCCTTCCATTGCTTCTATCTGAGTTTCTTGCTTAAGAGCATCTTTTAGTGTATCAATATTTTCTTACATTAATGGTGTACATGTGATAGGTAACAATTCTTTGAGAAACCAATCCCTTTGATGATTAGGATCTATTGGGTAACAGATTTTACTGATTGCATCCTTAAATGTTTGCATTAACTCGCATATAGTCTCTTCCTCCCACTGCTTTATCTCCAACAACTTTGATAGCCCTTGCTAATCAGTTTGGGGAAGCTTTAATTCTTGTAGAAATTATTTTTTCACATCGTCCATAGTTGCATTCTAGTGTAACTAAAACCATTTTATGAACCATCTCAAGGTTGTTTCCATAAGAGTTGTCTGAAATTCGATTAGATTCACATTATCTTGTTTTTGGAGGCTTCTCTTGATGGCCTCCCATAGATATTAGTGTTGTTCTACATCTTGGTTCCCCCTATGGGGGTACTTGAGGTACCTTGTGAATGATCCCACCATTTTTTATTGAGTCCTTGCCAAGAGAACAAATCCTTGTGATCTTGATTGCAAAGATCCTTGCAAACTTGTACCACTATTGCTAGTTCCACTTCTACTAGTACTAGCTTTGTAATTAACATGCACAATATGAACTCTTATATTTTATTTAACTTAGAAAGGAACTTGCCAGGATTGTTATATTGTTATATACCTAGGGGGGGGTAATATGGGGTACCGAGGGAGGTACCCAAGGTAATAATGTAATAATGGGATGGGCCATAGTAATAAATAAGGTGGTTAACCAATGTCATGTAAGGGGCCACAAGTAGTTAATAATAATGTAAGGGGCCCATGGTATTAGTTGATGGTATGAGGAAACCATGGTAATGATGCATGGTATTGTATATATGAGGCCTATATAGAGGCTAGAGACTCCACATGGAGAGATATGAAGAGAAGTATTCTTGTATGAAAAGCATATGGAGTGTGCTCCTTCCTTAAGGAGTGAATGTATGGTGTTTCCCTACCTTAAGGGTTTGACATTAATAAAGAGAAGCATTCTATCTATTTTGATCTTGTTATTTACCTAAGGGGGATAATATGGGGTACCGAGGGAGGTACCCAAGGTAATAATGTATAATGGGATGGGCCATAGTAATAAATAAGGTGGTTAACCCATGTCATGTAAGGGACCACAAGTAGTTAATAATAATGTAAGGGGCCCATGGTATTAGTTGATGGTATGAGGAAACCATGGTAATGATGCATGGTATTGTATGTATGAGGCCTATATAGAGGCTAGAGACTCCACATGGAGAGATATGAAGAGAAGTATTCTTGTATGAATGGCTTGTGGAGTGTTCTCCTTCCTTAAGGAGTGAATGTATGGTGTTTCCCTACCATAAGGGTTTGATCAATAAAGATTCATTTCATATCATTTCTGGGTTTATTTGCATTGTCTTATATTTTCTTATTAGATCTATAATATTCCGGGTTAGATCTACAACATTTTAATTCGATATGAAGGATCTTGGCTTGATGCACTACTATTTGTGATAGAAGTTTGGCATAAGCCTCATGAAATTTTCCTTGGTCAAGGAAAGTATATTATCAAGATCCTTCATAAGCTTGGAATGATGGACTGTAAATCGATGGCAACTCCCATGGTGAGTAATTTAAGGAAGTTGAGAGACTATGGGTCAGATGTGGTAGATATATCCATGTAATTAAGTTGATTGGCTCCTTGATGTAATTGATTAATACCAGGACAGACGTTTTCTTTGCAGTGAACACTTTGAGCCAGTTCCAGGTGGAACCAAGATATAATCATTGGATTACAGCAAAGCATGTATTGAAATATTTACGGGGTACAATTGATTATGGTTTGAGATATGTCTCAACCAATGATATTCAACCTCAAGGATATACATATTCATATTGGGAAATGAGTGCAGAAGACAAAAAGAGTACATCCGCAAATTGCTTTAGTTTGGTCTCTGCTATGATTTCTTATATAAGGAGGAAGTAGTCATTTGTTGCACTCAAGATTGTCGAGGTCAAGTATATTGCAGCCAATTTAGCGATTTGTGAAGCAGTGTGGCTTCAAAAGTTACTCACGAGATTATTTGATCGCAGGCTAGAATCAACTATGATATATTGTGATAATCAAATATGTGTTCAGCTTGCAAATAATCTAGTTTTCCATGATAGGTCAAAGTGTATCGATATCAAGTACCACTTTATTTGTGACATGGTGTAAAAGGGAAAAGTGAAGCTCCAATACATATCTATTGATGAGTAGATAGTTGATACTCTTACAAAGCCTCTATCCAAAGAAAATTTTGTATACTTTAATAACAAGCTTAGACTTGTTGAGAATACCTCTCTCAATAAGAGGGAGTGTTGATGAGATAGCATCAGGGATAAAAAAAATTCCTTGTGTCAAGTATGAGCGGAATCAAGGAGAATGGTCCAGCAAAGGACATTCATTCTTCATGTTTCAAGTATGTTGACTGAAATTAGGAAGAATGGTCCTAGAGGCCCAAGATCACTGAGTTGAGTGGGTGCCTTTCAGCATCAGGCTCAGACTCTCGAGATGGTTTGAGTGAACACATTTAGAATCAACCCCAAAATTACTCATAAAGAGTGTGGCCTTTGGAGATTCACCATTTGTCAAAGATATTGATTGGAATGATGGTGAACCAAGACTAGTTTGTATGTCATGTGTCAGATGGATCAGAATTATGGTGACTAGTTGATGCTAATGTTGAACCATGTGTCAAGAGTATTGACCAGGATTATGGTGATGATGCACCATGTTAGAAGTACCGACTGGAATTATAATACCTAGTTGATGTTGTAGACTTTCACCATGAGTCAAACTGTTGAACAGAATTATGGTAGGTGAATCATGTTGATGTTGATGATGAAATGTTATAACCTTTTCATAGAGAAATTTGTCAACAAGAGAAAATTTGATAGCCATTATGAATATGTTGACGTTGCAATCAATACCTGCCAAAAATTTTCCTACACATGAATTTTTGAGCCTACTGAGGATCTAGCGATCTGTCGTTCCATAGTCTCTTCATGGTCAATTAATGTTATGCTAAGTGTTAAGTCCTCTTCTCAGTTTCTAAGTGTCAAATTCACTTGCTTACACATGTTCAGTCTGTAAAAACTTCAGGAGTGCATTCTTTAACGCAAGATTGAATAGGCATAGCACAATTTATCAAGACATTTCATGTGCAATGATCAAACTATGTCGATAGTTAGTGAGCACTTTCAATTGGTAGTCTCTCACTTTTGGTTGCAATTGTACTTCTATTTTGATGAGTTTTTCCAACTTTCGCTTTTGCACACCTTCTCTTTCGTAAGTGTCGCTTTCATGTTTAATATTGTCACCTTTTCTTTCCTTCACTTTAATAAGTGTTGTTTTCATGTTATCTTTGCCCTAGCATGTGTCACTTTTAATGTCTTTTTCATTTCACAAGTTTCGTTTTCACTTTTCCCATACCGTCTCAAATGTCATCTTTTAGCATGGGAACAGTTTCATATTGCATAAGCATAGTTATGGTTCATTTGAAGGGGTACCTTTGGTTTCAATGAGTCATGTTTATAATATATACATGTATTACACTCATTCCCAATTTTCATGCATTGTTGCACAAGTGTCGTCATTGTCGTTGCAAAGTGTATATTAATTGTCGCACTTGGAGGAAGTTGTTGTATTTTTATTGCATTGAGGGGATCTTGTTGTCTGTGTTTTTTGAGTGATCAATGTTGTGTTGTCAATTGTTCTGAGTGTGTGATCATGTTCAGGTTTTTCCCTTGCTCACTTTGACCTCACTGATCTCTCACTTACCCAAATTATGAAAATTTCATGCCCGAGGAACTTTGCTTCACTCAACCCTCTTGAACTGTGCATTGCATAGTCTCATCCCTCAAGCTCAGCTCTTGCCTCTTGGAACTGTGTAATGTGAAATTCTTGCCTTCCAGAAATACACACTGCGTAGTCTTAGTGATCAACCTTGGTGCCTTAAGCTCCAAAACTGCTCAATTGAGCCTTCCATCCAACTCCTTCTATGCACTGCGCGGTCTCAAGCCTCAAGCCTCCATCTTGACTCCTTGAATTGTGCAATCCATTGGTCTTTCTCCCTCAAATAACTGTGCAATGGGAAACTTCAAGCCTCAAGCCTTCCTCCTTGAGCCCTTCAACTGTGCAGTCACCCTACCCTGGGCTTCCTGAACTACGCATTGCACAGTCTTAAGCCTCAATCCTTACTCCTAGCCTCTTGAGCTGCACAACTATGCAATCCTTGATCCAATCTCTCAGTCCATCACCCAATTCCAACTCAGTTAGTGAGCTCATGAAGCATGTGATATTATGAGTATTTAGATTGATGTTGTCTTGTCATGAGTGGATTTTAGTTGTAGGTATTATATCTTATCATGATAGGATGATGATGAAGGAGAAGAAGAAGGAGACCTTGCTAGAAGACACTTATGCAGTGGCAAAGACAAATTGATCATTGAAGAGAATATGAAGAGACATTAGCTTCTGACAGAAGATCAAAGATTAAGATCACATGAAGAATTTGTATCAATCATCCCCTTGGAGGATGAATACAAAGCACATACAAGATCCATCATGAAGATGCAAAGAAAGCAGAAAAAGAAGCAGCTTGGCAATGCCACATCATCATGAAGTTCCATGTCATCATTGTCAAGAGCCATCTCCAGAGTCACGTGTCATAATGTCTTGCCACATCATTTGTGGAATGTAATTATGCAATTCTCCAAAAAGAGAAAATGTAAAATATGTGGAGGACCAAGGTCCCAAGTGGAATATGAAGAGTCACTATTGAGTTCTACAATCATATAGAATCTCAAAGGTCATGTAAGAATTTGAAAATTCATTGTAGAATCTCAAGAGTCATGAGGGAGGTCAAGAGTCACATGGGAGGTGAAGATTCACCTCATTTGTTATAAATACACCCTCATAACTCAAGCAAAAGGACTTTTTGGACTTGAACTTTCAACTTAGCTTCTCTAAATTGGCATATGAGAGAAGATAATTCTTTTGAGAAGCAAATGTGACTTAATGTTCCGTTATTGGGGTTAGTGTGGTAGCATTGTACTTGTATATCTTGGCACTTCCACTTAATATGTGAAGCTCGATGAGCCAACACATTTTCATGCATGTATCGTGAATATCATAGGACTATTCTTTAGATGTTTTTAGTATGTGTTTCATTCATATGTACTACAGAAATTGAACTATTTTTGTGGCTTTGGTACTTATCTTGTTGAAGGTGTATTATATTTGGTTTTATGATCACAATTGTCTTATGAACAACTTTGCATACTAACATGTGATCCTCTTATTCTCTTGTGTGTCTCTTTTAGGATGGTACTATTACTTTTCTTCTAGAGGCTAACTCTCTTTCTCCCTACTGCGAAAGTACCTTATATACATCACAATTGTATGCCTCACAGTGTCAACTTGCTTATTTCAAAGAATGTTGTATAATCTCATATGTTAATAATTGCAGCCAAGGAAAATCCACAAGGACAATGGAAACCGGCCATATTTTTGGATGGGGCTCCTACTCCAAAAATTGTGAGGTCTAATTGGGACTTCACATCGGGGAGACCCTGTTGGTTGAATAATTTCAGCACTGTCAACAAAATACCTCCCTAGCTGAGAGGGAGTTTTAAGTTTTTGTAGTTATGGTAGATCTTCATAATTAATATTTTAGCCCTGAAATAGATAATGAAAAATGTAAGACATGTTCTTCATGCCATTTTATTTTTAGTCCTCAAAATGATTAATACAACACATGTTCTTTGTGTCATTTTCAAACGAGAATTTTTTAAATTTTGAATTTTGAATTTTGAATTTTTTGCTCCAAACTTGTCAAGTTTTCCCTCCTTCAATTCAAGTCATCCCTTGTGAAGAGACACCCATTCAAGAAAGGAAGGACACCATATATAAGGCATTTTACCTCCTCCACAAGACACAATTTGATCACACACAAGAAAAGATATCTTCTAGGCATCCAAGTGATGGAGAAGAAGAATAAGGATGAAGAATTCAAGCATCTTCTCTCTCTCTCTCTCTCTCTCTCTCTCTCTCTCTCTCATATATATATATATTATATATATATATCATAAATATATAATATAAATATATATATTATATATATATATTATAATATATATCCCTCTCTCTCTAACTTCGCATGTGCACATTTCTTAGCATATCTTGGACAGTAAGTCGAACTTCTAGGCAGCAATTTCTAGGCAGTAGTGTTGAAATTCTAGGCAGCATATTCTGGGTATAAGGCCTGAGTTTCTAAGCAGTTTCAAGGCGAATTTTGGCCTAGGCAAATCAAATAGGGTCAAGTTTGTTAGGCTTGACAAGAGGGCAGTTTGATTAGGTTTGGCCATTGTATTTTTCATCAGTTTGACCATCATATTGTCTAGTAAAACTAGATGTATCTCTTGTTGAACTAAAGAATTTCTCTAAGGAAAAGTTTGTTGGGTTTTTCCCCTAAGTGGGTTTTCCTAGGGAAAATATTGTGTTGTCTTTGTGCATTGTGATCTCTACTATCCTTGTCATTTTTTGTTGAATTTTTGAAGTGTAATTGCTTAATAATAAACTAGAAGTGCTAAAAGAATATCTACATCATTAGAAGTAATTATTAGTTTTCAGAAATTAGTGCTTGTATCTATTGCACTTGAAAAATCAAGATTAGCAACTAATTTCCAAATCAAGTGAAAACATATATTACAGATTCAATCAAGTCAGTGATTTATGAATTGTAGAAAATCCTTGAAACCTTGAAACTTCTAATGAGATAAAATTGATATGCAAAAGGCACAAGATTTATCTATCAAAATTCTAAGGAAAAACAATAATGAATAGAAACACAATCACACATAGAACACAAAATTTATCTGGGGAACCCAACTAGGAAAAACCCCTCTTGCTTGTATTAAATCAACTAAGAAATTTGATATATTACAAAGAAATGCTTCAAGCCTAAAGCTCCCGGCAATGTTGATCAACTATCTACATGACTTTCCCAACACTTAGGCAAATAAGGCTTTCTAAGAGCTCCTATTTCCTAATGCAAATTTGCCCCTAAAAAATAGGAATATCTCTCATTTCCTTGCACAATTCCCAAGAGAGTTTCTTTGCTTGTTTCTTAAGCTCTGCACACAAAAACATGTGTACCATAATAAATACAATTTATGCCTTCATCCAATCTCAATAGGCAATTCAAATTGCATGACCTAGTAGGGATAAATTTAGCAGTTGTTGCAGTTAACTGAGAGTAAGTTGAGTTAACAGAAAGTCAACTACTCAACTAAACTCAAAACTATTTCTATTCTAGAACTAGAAATCATTTAACTGACATACACTAGAGTTAACTCCACTAGATAGCTGATTTTAGCCATCAACTAGTCCACAACTCACTGAAAATCATCTAACTTGAATTAACTAACAATAACTCAGTGATAGGCCACATCACACATGTTAACTAACAACTAACTCAAGTATCTATGTGACTAAATTCGAATTGGCATATTTGACTAAGGCACAAGTCAAAGAAGTCATTCCTTGCTACATTTTCAACATGACTTGCTTTGAGGTCTCCAGCTATAGTGTTAATGTGAGCATAAAAACGCTACGTTGTAACTCATGTGAAGTAATTTTTTTGAAATCATGAGAGTTTATCTTGATCTCTGGAGTTAAACTAAGACCAATAAGAAACAACTAGATTGTAACAGAATCAAAATACTCTTCATAATTAAATGCACGAAACTGTAAACAATCAAAATGTGATTAAATCAAAGAACATTGTAATTTGTAATTGCATAAATAAAATAGAAATGAAAACCATATCTAAAAGAAAAATGAAATGGGGATAGTTTCCCATAGGGAACCCCTAGCTGTTATGACTCTACGTTATGTATAGTATGCTTAAGAATATTAATATAGTATATAACCTTACCTAAAAAACAAAATGAAATGGTAACAAATATGCATGAGCAGTGGGTCCTTGTTGTGTGGAATTTAACACCATAGCTTCTCTATTGCTCCAACTTTCTTTCCCTAGTAGTGTCGTGTTCATTGAATAGTTTCAACTATTTAAATCATCGACCTGACATCTGTTTTGCTACAAGATCATGGTCAATACATAAACAGAGTTATTTGTAGTGACCTATTAGAGAAGATTTTAAACATAAATCATTAATTTTCAAAGATGAAACGTGCATATAGTTAGCATTTTACATTGAAGTTTTCTTTGTCATATGCTCTTGGTTTATTAGCTTATAAGGCAGGGTAAAAGATGGTTTAGTGACAATATGATGGCAAATATATAATAGAACTAAAACAAATTGGGAAATATTAGTAATGAAGATGATGAGTTTTGGAACTCATCATTTTCCCCACTCCATAGGTGTTGCAGGTCTCTTATGCAATGAATTCTTTTTCAAAATCTTGTTCTTTTACGAAAATTGTAGTTTATGCTTATGTTATTCCTCATTTTCAATTATGTTTGTCGCATCCAATAGAATCCCTAACCTTAAAGTATTAGCATGCTTTTCCTTTGTTTGAATGAGTTTAATTTTAAGTCTCATATTTCTCATCCTAAAGGAAAATTTTAGGGGCTAAATTTCTCAAATATACCAATTTTCCATGTTTTCCTAAAAATAGATTTGTTAATTTCTATATTTTATAAAAAAAAAAATATTTGCCCAAATTTTTTAGGATAAAATTATTTTACCTTAAAAATTGGCAAAAAATTATAGAAACTATAAAAAATCATTACAAATTTGAATATTTACAAAAATACAGTGAACACTTTACAATTTGCACATTAGAGACTAAGAAGATTCACCAAAATTCATACACTTTAAAATAAAATTCCATCCTTAAAATTTTCCCTACTCATCTTAGTATCTTGGCTCTTTGATAACTATTTATTTGCTTTTGTTACCAAGATTCTTCTTTCTTGAGATGCTCTTTTTATTCTTGTAGCTTCTTCACAATGGCTTTCAATTTTTCATTCTCATCATTAATATAGTTATCCAAGATTACCAATCTTTGAATTGCTTTCTTCAACCTTTTTACCTTGCTTCCCTTTAGTTTTGGAATAGTTGAAGATGCAAATTATTCTTATTTTGACAATTCTTGTTCTAGTGGATTTTCCACTGCAAAATATTCAATGGGAAACTCAAACAAATATTGAATAATTTCATCTACAATAGGATCATCCGCAACAATTTCATCTCACGCAACAAGATCATCTGCAACTAGTTCTGGTACAAAATCATCCTCAAATTCTAAATCAGCAGAATTTATTGGATTTATAGAATTTATTGGTTTTGTAGCTTGGTTGTCTTTGTTATTTTTTAACAAAAACATATATTTTAGTTTATACTAAAAGAACCGAGATCTAGCCCAAAACCGTTAAGATTCTTCTAAAAAGGAGTTGCCAAAATTCCTTGAGGATTTGTGATTGAGCACATAGGATCAATCAAAATCCTCAATCGAGAACTCCACAACACAAAAAAATTTGTTCCCATACTAGTTAAATATTTTCCAAAATACTCCTAAGATCCAAATAAATTTGCATCCCATTCTTAAATATTTGTCATTTTAACTTTGATTCGCTTCTCATTTTTCTTGGAGAAATATTTTTTGCCTTTTTTCCAACTCTAATCCATCTAGTGTTATCTGATGAATTTGGCATGCCACCTGATTGGTGATGATCTCTGCTAGAAGCTTCATCCTTTTCGCTCCTTAACGGATCTTTCTCGTCTTCGTGGTCAACCTAAGAAGTTACTTGTTCAGTCTTATTTTCTAAAGAAACGCGCAAGAAGGCATTGTTCTTAGGGCTCTATTAAGCAGGTTCCTCTTTTGAAGTTGGCTCCGGTGTATTTTTTATGACTTCCACGTCTTATTTCCTATATTTTTCCTCTTATGTAACCTCTTCCATAGCCTGGGGTTCTTCTTCCTTATAAATTGTATAATTTTCTCTCTAAGCACCTACCAACCATTTGGGCCTCTAACTGCTTTTTTGGGTCGTCTATGAATTTCCAGTTTTCATGGCTCTGAGGCAGTTTTTAATTATATGCCCTGTCTCAAAACATGCTCAACACTGAAATGAGATATTCTCATAGTCCAGCTTTTGAACTCATAAGTAATTTATGCTAGTCACATTTAGTTTTGCTCGAAAACCCTTGTTGAAATCTATCTCCACAGAAATCCAGGCATACGTGGGGATGAGATAATCTTTTGTTTCTGGGCTTTGGCAATGGAAGACTCCAACTGCATCCCCAATTGCCTTAGGTGAAGAGAGATTCCAGAGATGTAGTGTCAGATTTTTTAGTCTTACCCAAACTTTAGTAGAAGAAATCGTGGTTGTAAGAGGATCGAAGGAGGGGGAGGCATGCCTGCATAAAAATTCCCATGCATCCCCAAAACCAAAACCAGAGACCATTATTAAAGATATCATTCATGTCTTCCACATCTTCGAAAATCAACTAATCGAGGCAAGATGCCATTGAATCTATAAACAAAACCTATTTTCGAGAAACACGTTACTTCATTGAAGGCTTCATCCCTCAACAGAACTGTGATCGTTGAGATTTCATGTACTACCTGAATGGGAGGAAGAGAATAAAATCCAGAGTTAACCACATATTTAAAAGAGAGAATACATTTACTTGAAGTAGAAGACAATTTTGTACTATTAGTTGCAATGGGATCCATGAAAGATCCAACCTCATATTTTAAAATAACTAGGATATCTGACCTTGCAGAAGGAGGAGGTGCCACCATTGACGAAAGAGACTGACCTGGGAGGATGAAAGAAGGAAAGTGGTTGCATAGGGTCAAACCCTAGGCACCGCATAGTCCCACCCATTGCATCCCATTGTATTCTATTGCTCCTTGGATCAATTAGCATCCACTATAATAGGTCACCAAGAGACAACATACGGCCACGCAAATTCACTTGCAGAGGAACTAGATCATTGTGGCACAGTGTAGGGACGCTAGGAAACCCTAGCCACAGTGAAGTCAACCCACGGAGCTCCATTAGCTTGGTTGTCTTTGTTAGTAGACACTTTATAATACTTTTTTTTACTATTGTGTTTGAACCAGAAGAATTTTTAAAGTGTTTTACTAATATTTTGATACATTTATGATCATCACTTCATTCTTCCTCTGAGGCTTCCACCTCAATCATTGGATATTGACAAATTTTCTTCTTATCATTTGATATTTTTTACTTTAGTCATGCTTCTTGTAGTCCCCCTGCTCACTAAGGTCTCTAGTCCAAAGAAATCACTCATTTCTTCGACTATTTGATCTCTTTTTTAGAATGCCTCATTCTTGGGGCCATAGGTATATGTTGTTGTCTATGAATTAGGTTGTTTTTGAGTTATAGGCTTGTCCTTTCCTCACTTCCTTTTCTTACTGTTTATTGTTTTTCCCTTTTGAACAATCTTCTTTAGCCAAATTAGAGTTTCTTTCTAGTTCCCCGATTTCAAATGGTGGTTGAGCAAACCCGTTTTTAAATAAGAATTACTCCCAATTTTATCATTTACTTTGTAACTCATGCTTAAATAGAATTTTCACCACCCTTAATGATATAAACTTCTTCCTAGATCCCTAGGGTTTTTTTAATGGATTTTGACATTTTCTTTAAACTACCATGCAAATATAAAGGAAGGTTAAGTTTCTTTGTACCTCCATATGCACAACAATTTGAGATAATAGAAAAATTCCTGTATTATCCCTCGTAGGTTATAAAAAAATTTAACACGTACAAGACATCATGCCATTTCTTCTTTGGGAAGCTCTTTGGAAATTCCTTCTTATGATTTTTTCCTCCGCTTAATGTTTGAGTAAATCTCTCCAATCCTCCTTCATTTTTAAGTTTTTGAATGATTTTTCTCGTTATGTTGGCAACTCAGTGGCTTCAGCGATGAACGCCTATATAATCTTGACCAAAGTTCAAATAACATCTAACATTTCAGCAAATTCTCAAGTGACCACTTCTTAATGCTAGTGAGCTTCTCTATGAATGGAAACCATCCAACTTTGCCCAACCTTGCATTTTGGAAAATTTTACTAAATCTTAGTCCCTTCGGGTTCAGTTCAACTACAAAACCCATGGCTAAGAGACAAAACATAATGCATGTGTGTATAGTTTATGTTGATTGTTTAACACTTTAAAAAACATAATGGGAAGGAGGTTTGGTTTAATAAAATTTGATAGGTGTTTAAATCAATGAGGGTGGTCATGCATGTCAAATTGTGGCATAGTAATAGGATTGATATTGTAGGGGTATCCACCATCACTACTCAACCTAATTGGTTGGCTTATGGATTGAACTTTGATTATGATTATACTATATGATATGGGAGTGATCAAATCTAGTCTAAATGATAAATGAAGGTGCAGGCTAAACTCATGAACCGTTATTCTGCTTCTTCAACAGGTTTTCTTCTCGAACAAGAATGCCCAGTATAATTATGAAAGATTTCTCCCCAGAGGTAGAAACAAGGGAAAACTTCGCGTACTTCTTCATACTAATAGTTTATGTAGCCTCATCTATATCCGTATGATGACTCTCACGCCACGAGCGAAATAATGAAAGGAAGGACCTGGATATACGTACATAGATATTCATGGTTTTGCTTTTTATTTATGCAAACTTAAAACTTTTAAAATAACAACTCATATTAAAATATGTAGATTTTTACCTTAAAGATGTAGATTTTTCATTTGAACACATTGGTGTTGTTATTCAATGTTGATAAACTGATAGTTTGACTGCATTATAATGAATATCTTGTTTTGCAATGTATTTTGAAAATATTTCATAGGAAATGATGCATGAAATTCTTTTCTAAATACTTTTTGTGCAAAATATTGAATTTAGTCATCTGTTAAAAAGATTTGCAGTTTTGGTAGACCATGAAATAATATTGGATACTCTGTTATCTAGAATTTGAGTGTTTGAAGCTGATTTTTTGAAGTAATGTCTTCATGAAACAAGGGAGCCACTGTCATGGCGGTAGTCCCTGCCGGGGTCTGCCATAACAACACAATACAAACGCTTTGTGATTTAACCTAAATAATAAATAATTAGTATAAAAACTAATGCAGAATATCTGGGACAGCAAGTATAATAATATGTGTTTTGAAATAACATCTTTACACAAAGAATCCAAGTTTAACCTGTGGACCACTATATCTGTACATGATTTGACAACACTTAGTCTCTTCTAGTGAATGCTGGCTGAATATTTTTAATGTGGACAAGTAATTTATTGCAATACTCACTTGTCTCTTGCGCTGAACGGTTTTCAAAATTTTATTTCTATATTTTGAAAATTAGCGGTTCATGCATTTCGACTTTATACGTAATGCAAAGCGATTATATCCATTCACAATAATTGTATGGAAAATATTCATAACCAGAAAGAAGGTTCTCCTTCTGCTTACGCATGGAAAGAAAGGAGGTAGCTAAAGCATAGCAAGTAGATTGCCCTCCCCTTACCTAAAGAAAGGGTTCGATAACCAATGAATTAGTATCCTTTTGCTTTCTAGTGTTTTCTAGTTACTCTATTAGTCTTACTTTGTTTTGATTTTTTTTTTATTTAATTTTATTTAAAATTTGAAATTATAAATTTTAGATGTGAAATATATTAATTTTACTATTTAAAATATTTTTTAAAAATATCAAATTTATTTATATCTTAAAAAAAAAATTTAAATAACAAAAAAAAATTATTATAAAATTATATAGAAAAGCTTAAAAACAAAATAAGTGTAAATTTATATATAGTTTGTCAGCTATTGACTTTTTTTTCTTGTTTTTTCAATTTATTGTATTACAATGTATAATAAGTACTTGCACAACTATACTAATAAATGTATTTGAGATATATGATAGTCATATATTAAATATACACATGCTTAAATAATAATAGTGAAATTTTTGAAATTGAAAGTATTTTCTGTTTTGGTAAGAAATTAATAACTATGAATGTAAACCAAATTTATGTGAAATCACAACAATTTAAAGTCAATTAATATCTTCTTGCAAAATTCACCAATATTATTTAAACATTCCATCAATTATAAACACCACTAAAATATACCCGCTAAGAAAAATCTTTGCAATACATACTAAAAAAGGGAAAAAACTTTACCATACATACTAAAATCCACGTTAATTCGATTCATTCATAACATATCTAAAGTAAAGAATGGCAATTGAATTCAAGATATAATGCAAAAAAGAAAACCCAAACTGTTAATCACTCATGCAAAAAGAATAATGATGATAAAATTCAAACATTTTTCGGTCCCTTTCAATTCTAATTGATGGCTGAGATTGGCGTTGCAGTTCCATGGCTGACTCGTATTCTCGACCCCATTTGAAGCAGTTGTATTCTGAGACACCAGTGAAGACATGCCACATTCAGAAGCCGGTACACCAAATGATAAACATTAATTAAATTAGAATTAATTATTGTAACGTGCAGGTTGGGGACGCGGAGCCAGGTGAAATCGAATCTATCCTTTTAAACATCTTCTCTGCTTTCTTTCTCACGAGAATTAAATATATTGGTGACAATGTTTTAAACTGTCTTCTCTACCTTCTTCTCACGAATTACATATTGGTGACAATGGTAAGTACGATCATAATAGTAAAGAATAATTTGGAAAATAGAGATAAGATTATTTTGGATATTTATTTATTAAAGAGATTTTGCCTATTTTTTAGTTTCACTGAGATTTTTTTTTTAAATTTAAATTGTGAATCTTTTACTATATTGATATTTTTTTGTTTTTTCATTTTTTATATTAAAAAAAAATTACATAAAAAACAGATATAAAAAACACTACACCATATGCTGCAAAGTTTAGAGATTATTGGAATCCCTAAAAAGTACCTCGTACCCATCACTAATATCAAACCTGCAACTATAATTTCAAAGCAAACAATAAAGCCGGACATCGAATTAGGGACACAGTCTTTCCCGAACAACTATGCATGCGTAACTGAAAGGCAATCTATTGATAAATATTACTGGAACTCCTTAAGATTGCCATAGCATCTCTAGAACCCTACCAAAGGTTTAACATTCTATACCGCGGGTCGATGGAACCCCGTTGGAAAATATCATTAAATCGCCAAGCCTCCACGGGCCAAATCAAAGAAAAATTATGTAAAAATTCACATTAAACTAAGGCGAGTAAAAGAAACGACGGTCATATTATTTACATTCCGTGGCATAGTTATCAACTCACTTTTGGTGTGAAAACCCCAGAGTAGAAAAGGATTTTCATGCACAACTCGAACCCACTGGGGTTTTACCAAAAGAATAACGCATTTATCTATACCAGCAAGAAAATATATAAAAGGACGACTTGACCAGTTTACATAAGACAGATAAAATTGTAGAACCCTCAACAGTTTAAATATCTCCAGGCATAAATTGTCAAAACACCATGAGGGCGAACTTGACTTATACATATACAAAATTATAGAGCAATAGTTTTAAATTCTGAACCCTCGATGCTAGAGCCTTGACAGAGTAGTAACTGGAAAATCCAAATTTAAACAAAAAGAGGATATCAAACCCTCGACACAGACTCCCATCTCTATGCTAGTATTCTGGAATCGCCAATATTTTCAATCAGTGACATACCGGGAAGATCGAAGGAATTAGAACGCCTGCCTTGGCAAAGCTCCGGGTGGAATGTCGTTAGGAGCTGGTTGGGGAACTGCAAACACTAGAGAACACCTACAACAGAAGACCGCAATACATTAGAACTATTAATTGAAGAATTTGCAAACTAAACTCTGTTTAAAAATTACCCAATACTCATAATAGGTAGAACTTTCACCTGCGAGGCCATAAGAATCCCATATTTGAAATGCAAGACTAAAATCAGGCTGAACAAACCCATCTCGGCCCCTGTAAACAACCCTGGCAGGGCACCTGTAAACAACCCTGGCAGCCAGCAGTGACGACAAGTGTAAGGTTGTAAGCTATGTAACCTGCCCCAACTGTTTAAAGACTTAGGATAAAATCGCTTCCTCTCCTGCCAGTTTAAAAACTTAGGATAAAATCTCTTCCCCTTGCTAAAAACAGCATTGAGGCACGTGAAGCCTGCAATAAGAGGCTAAATCCAAAAGTTTGGTTAAAATTTTCATAATGCAAAATTGTTTCCAATAAACTTTGGTTAAAATTGAAGTAACCCAAAAAAAAGCAGGTCAACTGGTGAATTAATAGACGGTCAACGCCGTATCGAACGCTATAGTCCCTGCCATGCCGAGGGCAGGGACTAATAACGAGCAATGTTCTTTTTGAATTGATTTTTCTTATTTTATTAAGTTGGTAAAATTAAATTACTAAAAAATGTTGAGTAATTTTATACTTGGGAATTTTATTACTTTGCAAAATTTGGTTTTAAAATAAAGATCTTGTCTAATTGTTCCAAAAAAATGGTTTTCACAACTAGACATTTTTTTCATGAAGGAAGAAAATTTATTTTTGGATAATAGCAAGAGGGAAGTCATCCTTTGCCACTATTTATAATTTAGATTGTTGCAATAACTTGCTTATAAAATCTTCTTTGGAAAAGGACTTTTGATATAATTTTAACCTATGACTATTTAACAAAAAGATGATTTCTTCTTCATCAATAGTCTCAATCTTGACTAACTCATTGTTAAATACTTTGGTTATTTCATAAGTTTATAACCAGTGAGTAGAAAATTTGCCCTTAAAGACTCTAAACTTGCAATCAAATAGAAGAGCTTAGTCACCACTTGAAATTGTTTCTTCTTCAAAAACTTGTCATGCCATTTTGTCCTTTGTTATTGAACAAGTGTAGTATATGAATGGCCTCCTATCTTTTCTCATCTAACACATTCACTTGAGTTACTCTTTGTAGCTTTGCCTTAGAGAGCTCCATTCCAAGTTTTGTTGCTATTATGTAAGTTTTTACTGTTAGGATATTATGACACATAGGAAATAGTTAAGTGTAACGTGGTCTAGTGTAGAGTTAGGTAAAGTGTGTTTCTTTACTATGTACTTTTGTAACTTACAATTCGACGGTCACGATATGTTCTAGACATGAAGTGATCCGACGAATCATTCTATCCTCGGTATTACCGACACTTGATCCATGGCTTAACACTCGATTGGTCCATGATCTCTATTTAAAGGGCATGGAGGGTCATTTGTAGGGTGAACATTCATGAGAAAAACTTATGTAAATTTTCTTTATTTTACATTAATAAATTTATTGAAGTGGTCGCCTTGGCTCAGGCTGTGGATTGTTTCCCTCTTTAAGGGTTTTAACCACATCAAGAATACTGGTGTATTGATCTGTGATATTTTTGTGAGCAATGTCCTTTGGTGTTCTATCCGCAGAACTTACCCTGTAAATTCTTACATGGTATCAGAGCTATTTGAGGGCCACATCCGTTGGTGATCCAAATCTGAAGCCGGTACAAGTGCATGTGACTTTCGTTTCCTAGATATATTGTTTCTGACTGCTTTCGGGCCGAGATGACTGCTCTATTGTGTTAGGAGCATTTGTTCCAGTGAGGAACCCCTTTCGTTTCACACGAAAAGGTTTCTGGTAGCCCTAACTATGCCATTTTTAAGATCTTGAGGTATACAATCTTTATTTGCAGTTTTAGTTATTCATCTCTCTGTTTATTTCAGTTTATTTAGCTCTCTATTTTTTATTACAGAATCTATACCTTTCATTTATGCGTATGCTCTTTGCCCTGCGACTCTTTGCGAGCATATTAGAAACAGAAAGGAAGGATTTTTCTCATGCGTATGCTCTATTCCGTCATGCCTTAGTGTGATCTCAGAAAATCAAAAACATTGAGGAAAATATTTAATTTATGGCGAAAACTAACTTCAAGCCATAAAGTTTGTTTTTTTTGTATGTTCGTGTTGGATTATGTGGTTTTTTGTTTTGTAGGCAAAAAGAGCTTTTGCAAGTAAGCACGCACCCCAAATCTTTAATAACTACAAAAAAAAGGCCCCTTCCTCTATTCCAAAAATTACTAACATTTTAAACTAGCTCACTTGGTCTAAAGTTACATTATGAGAATAGAGGTCTTGAATTCAAGCCTTTCTTTTTGTTGAGTTAATTTTTCAAAAAACACATGTAACTTATGTTTTAAAGTTACTTTATGTAAAAGTGTTCTCACCCATTATAAAAAGTGAGTCACTTATAATTATAAAGTCTCTTTATCTTTTATTTAAGTTAAAATTTAGTGGGTAGTTCAAAAAGTACCATTGTAAAAGTGACTTTCACTTAGCTATAAAAGTGTGTCACATAAAATCTTTTTTTAAAGTGATCTAATTAGATTAAGTTTGGAAAGGTGGGGGGGCGGGGGAGATTTTTTTTTTAAATATAACATTATCATTCACTTCCGCACATTCACGCACTTCATCGGCATCTTCAACAACTTTTCTTTAAAAAGCCATAACTTCTTCCTCCGGAAGCCATTTTCAGAGCCGTTTTTTTAATCGGCCTAATTTTTTGAAATCTTTCCATTGGAACACTTAGTTTCATTATCTACAACTTTAGTTTCTATTAAAATGGAAAGTCCATGCTAAGTTATTATTGATAACACCAACTACTTTCAATGGTGGTTCTACATTGTAGATATACTTAGAAGTAAAGGTCTCTACAAAATAGTCTCAGGCCAAGAAACTAAACCTAAAGATGAAGATAAGGCAGCCAAATGGGAAAATAGGCAATATCAAGCACGTAGGTTGATAGGGATGTCTATTTCTCCATACCTTCGATTCCATATCGTAGAACTTGATACCCCTAATGAAGCAATGAAACAGCTCACTAAATATTTTGGAATTAAAAATGAAATTAGATCTCGTAAACTCGAAAATGAGTTGCTTACGTTGGACCCCCATAATTTTTCTTCCATTGAAGATTTTTTGCCCAAATTCAAGACCCTTAGACTTCTCTTGGAAGGTGTTAAGGTTAAGAAAAAATATGGTAGCCTTATCTATTCCATTCTTACTAAGTTGGGACCAGTCTACTCTGTGTTTGTTTCCACCTTCCATTCTACTAAAGGAGTCTTTATTTCTCAAGGACAAGACTACAAGTCCCCCTCTTTTAATGTCTTTTGTGATTCTTTCATAAAAGAACAAGAAAAACTCTTACATCTTGGTCCTCTTAATCTTGGAAACTCTTCTAAGAAAGCCTTAGCCGCCTAGCAACAACCAAATTCAAAGAATCCTAAAAAGAATGGTCCTAAACCAAACAAGGGTCCTAAACAATTTCAGTCTCAAAATGAAAAATCAATTCAACAAAATGATAAGGCAAACAAAAACAAAGGGAAGAAGACTGATAGACATTGCAACTTTTGTAATTGAGATGGCCACTTAAAATCCGAATTCTTTAAGAAGATGGAAGCCTTGGAAGCAGCAATGAAGAAGCATAACATCCATTTGGAGCACTCTTCAACTTCAACTTCATCTTCAGGAATAGCACTTTCTGCAGGTGGTTGTCAAGCATCGGTCTGGTTATGCACTAAATGTATCTTCTTCTTCCCATTCTCATGAGTGGCTCATTGATTCTAGAGCTTCTTATCACATGGCCAAAAGCAAAGCCATGTTTTCTTCTTTAAATGATTGTAACACCAAAAATATATATGTTGGTGATGATAGATCTCTTAGTGGTGTAGGGACTGGAACTGTTCATCTAGACAATGGCCAATTTAATGATGTGTTATGTGTTCCAACCTTATCCTGCAACCTTCTATCTGTATATCAGATAACTCATTTAGGTGAAGGTAAAATCGTTGAATTTTCACATCACGATGTTGTAATTAAGAAACTAAGAGATCCTAAACAGATTTTAGCTACTGACATTGCTGATGATTCTACAAGGTTATATAAGTTTAACAACTTTGGGTCATCAACTCTTCCCTCGGTATTTGTTGTTCATAATGATGGAGCGAGAAAACTTTGGCTTGAGCGATTTGGTCACTTAAACTATCGCTCCCTTCAAAATCTATGTAATGAAAATATGGTGACAGGTTTTCCTATGGTATTTTGCAGAGATGGTGTTTGTTCCGGATGTGTAATCGGAAAACATCATCGAGATAGTTTTGAAAAACGTGCATCTTAGCACGCCTCAACCCCTTTAAAGCTTGTGCATATTGATTTATGTGGTCCACTTCCAGTTGTTTCATTCTCTAGCTACAATTATTTCTTAACTTTCATTGATGATTTCTCCAGACGCACTAGGGTATACTTCTTAAAACTCAAGAGTGAAGTATTTAACATGCTCTTGGCCTTTAAGGCCTTTGTTGAAAAACAATGTGGCTATCAAATTCTTAAGCTAAGATCTGATAATGGCAGAGAATATGTTAACAACAAATTCATCAACTTTTGCACTGAGCATGGAATTCAAATGCAACATATTGTTCCATATATTCCACAACAACATGGTGTAGCTAAAAGGAAGAATCGCACCTTAAAGGAAATGGCTAATTGTATGCTTCAATCTAAAGGATTTAGTCTTAATTTTTGGGCAGAAGAAATTAACTGTGCAAATTACATAGTAAATCGCACTCCTACTAAGGTTTTAAAGAATATCACTCCAGAAGAATCATGGAGCTCAATTAAACCAAATGTCAGTCACTTTCGGGTTTTTGGAAGTGAAGCATGGGCCCATATTCCAGATGAGAAACATAAATACTTGGAACCTAAGAGTGAAAAATGTATTTTTGTTGGATATTCTGAAGATGTCAAAGGATATAGACTTCTTTCACTTAAACCCAAAATTGTTATCATTAGAAGAGATCTAAAGTTAGCTAAAAATATATCAGCCTACGAGCCTAGTTCAGTGGATGTACCACCTCTCTCTATCCCTTCTACTTTTGAAAATATTTCTTCTTCAGGTGATGATAGCGATGATGAAAATCCTCCCCCACCTTCTTGAGATCCTCCTTCAGCCTCTCAGCTTCCAAAATGGGTCTGCGCTACTCGGGATGCAGCAAGTGCTCTTGCGAGTGATCCTACATATCAGTGTCGCACTCATTCTCAGTTTGATACTTGGCTCAAGCTCCAACGAGTTATGATTCTGACACTTTTGCAGAAGCTTCAGGCCATCCAGATTGAGACGCAGCTATGAGTGAAGAATATCGTTTATTATTGTCAAATGATACATGGGATCTTGTTCCTCTTCCAAAGGGACGAAAACTTGTTAGATGCAAATGGGTTTACAGAACCAAGTATGAACCAGATGGAAAATTTGATAAACATAAAGCTCGTCTTGTTGCTAAGGGTTTTTCACAAGTTGAATGCTTGACTATACTGAAACCTTCTCCCATGTTGCCAAAATGCACTTTATTCGCCTTGTTTTTTCCCTTGCTGCCTCTTTCAAATGGGAATTCCATCAGATGGATGTTAAATCTGCCTTTTTGCATGAATAAATATATATGAAACAACCTCCTTGCTTAAGAAAACCCTTAATAGTCTCAAGCAAGCCCCTCGGGCTTAGTATGCCGAAATGGATAGCTTTCTTTTAGGTATTGGATTTTCTAGGTTTCATTCTGACAATACTATCTACACCAAGAAAGTGGGTAAGTCCCTTATCATTCTTATTCTTTATGTTGATGATCTTATCCTTACTGGTAGTGATCCCAACCTTATAAACCATGTGAAGTCCAGCCTTAAAAAGAAGTTTGAAATGACAGACTTAGGACACTTGCATTATATTCTTGGCCTTCAAGTCTTGCAATCCAAGGAAGGTATTTCCCTTTCCGAGTCCAAGTTTGCATGTGATATTCTACGCCACTTTCACATGGAAGACTGTAAGCCAGCCCCTTCTCCCTTTCAATCTGGAGCCAAAATTTCAACCAGTTGTACTTCCCCTGAAGAAGATGCTACCTTATACCATCAACTTGTAGGAAAACTTTTGTATATGACTCATACCGTATTGACCTTTCCTTTGTTGTTGGCCTTATTGCTTGGTTTATGCAAAACCCACATGAAAGTCATTGGAAAGCAGCTAAAAGAATACTTCGTTATGTTCGAGGTACAGTTCAGTTTGGATTCATTACAGTACAGAAGAATCTCCTCTATTGGTTGGTTTCACTGATTCCGATTGGGCTGGTGACCCTGATGATTGGAGGTCTACTGTTGGTTATGTCTTCACTCTTGGTTCTAGACCTATTACATGGTCTTGCAAGAAACATAGTGTCATTTCTCTTTCTTCAGCACAAGCAGAGTATCGTGGCGCTATTGAAGCTAGTAAGGAAGCCATGTGGTTTCGTCAGATCCTATCAAAGTTTGGCTTTCAACAACAGCATCCAACTACTCTTTGGTGCGATAATCAAAGTGACATTCAACTATGCAAAGATCCAGTCCAACATTAGCGCAACAAACACATTGAACTACACATGCACTTCATTAAAAATTCCATTCGTGACCATGTTCTTGAAGTGCAATATTGTTCAACCGATGATCAAGTTGCAAACATATTTACAAAGGCTATCACAGAGGCAAGGTTTACTAAAATTCGATTTATGGTTGGAGTTCAAGAAGTTGTCACTAAGGGGGGATAGGCTCTAATTCCTCCTTCCTTCTCCTATTGTTTCATATTTTTACATTCTTCAATCCTATCCCAAGTTTTTCTTAAGGGGGGTGTTAGGATATTCTAACACATAGGAAATAGTTAAGTATAACTTGGTCTAATGTAGAGTTAGGTAAAGTGCATTTCTTTACTATGTACTTTTGTAACTTACAATCTGACGGTCGCGATATGTTCCAGAGATGAATTGATCTGACGGTTCATTCTCTCCTTGGTATTACCGACACTTGATCTGTGGCTTAACACCCGATTGGTCCATGATCTCTATTTAAAGAGCATGGAGGGTCATTTGTAGGGTGGTCATTCATGAGAGAAGCTTATGTAAATTTTCTTTCTTTTACATTAATAAATTGCCTAAAGTGGCCGCGTTGGCTCGGGCCATGGACTGTTTCCCTCTTTGAGGATTTTAACCACGTCAAGAATACTGGTGTATTGATCTGTGATTTGTTTGTGAGTGATGTCCTTTGGTGTTCTATCTACGGAACTTACCCTTGTAAATTCCTACATTTACTTGGAACTCTATAGGCAACAAAACTTTCTTCCCATAAACTAACTAATATGGTGAGAATCTTGTTGTAGAGTGATCTTGTATGCCCACAATGCTTCTGAAATTCGATCCACCCAATCTTGATGATGAAGCTTTACCATTTTGGAAATGATAGATTCTAATACTTTATTGGTAGTTTTAACTTGTCCATTTTGTTGTGGATGATAAGGTTTATATTTCTAGTGATTGGTTTGATATTGCTCCAAAACTGGTAAATATATCATCAAACTAAAAAATCTACAAGATCATGTTGTTCAATAGCTCTAACTAGACATTTAGCTTCAACCCATTTTGTCACGTAACCAATACAAACCAAAACATTCATTTTATTTTTAAGTAGTGTCATAATAGGATTCACAAAATATATAGCCCATTTTTTTAAATTTTATATGATTACTTGAGGAACTAACGACATTTCATCAACTAGAAGTGAACAACCCATGCATTGATAGTTATCACAACTTTTGACATTTTCGTTGGTATCCTTAAAGAGAGTAGGCCAATAATATCTGGAATGTAAAATTTTGTATGATGTTCTATTATCTGCAAAATGACCTCCACACAGTGCATCATGGAAAGCTTTCAAAATATCATACACTTCATGTTCTCATATAGATCGTCTAATAATTAGATATGCTCTACAATGGAAAATATCTCCTTCAAACCAAGAATACATGGCACTTAACCTTATAATATTCTATTTTTCTCTAGGTGATAGATGTTGTGGCAGTTTCCTTGTAGCTAAATATTAGCAATATATATATATATACCAAAGAGTTTAGTAGAAATTGCAAATAGATGTTCATAAAAAATATATATATATAGGAATTAATTCATCGTCATTGTGAATTTTGGAAATAAAATCAAGTGCGGTATTTTGTTTTTCATGTTTATTCAATGTAGTGATATTAAATTCTTGTAGCAAAAGAAACAACCTAGTAATTCTACCATTAATTATTAGTTTTTTCATTAAATATTGAATGGCAGAATGATCAATGCGGATAAAAGTTTCATACCCAATATTGTAATACTTAAATTTATTGATGGCATCTACAAACGTAACGAGCTCACTTTCTATGACTGCATTATTCAATTCGTTAGGTGTTAAATTTTTACTCACATAATAAACAACATAGGAATTTTTATGATCTTTTCGTCCAAATACTATGCCCAAAACAAAATATGAAGCATTAGTAGAAATATGAAATGGAAGAGACCAATTTGGTCCCCTTAAAATAGGTGCATTAGAGAGTTTCTTTTTCAATGTATCAAAAGCAATTTGGCAAGGAATGTTCCAAAAATATACATTGTCTTCCATAAGTAATTTAAATAATGGTGAAGCTATTTCTGTAAAATTATCTATAAATCTTCTAGAATAGTGTGCATGACCCAAGAAACTCCTCACATCCTTTTATGTTTTGAGAACTATAAGTTTAGCGATAACTTCTATTTTTGTTGGATCAACTCTAGTCCCTGGATATGAAACATAGTAACCCAAGACAACTCCTTCAGTTGAAAACATATAACACTTCTCATGCCTCAAAGTAAGATTATGACATCTACAAAGAACTTTTTCAAGACTTTTCAGAGCTTATTCAAAAGTATTATCATAGATTGTAAAATCATCCATATATACCTCCATGCAATCATGAATCAAGTCAGATAAAATGCTTAAAACAATATGTTGGAAAGTAGCAGTAGCATTAAACAATCCAAAGGGTAACACTCTATAAGCATGTGTTCCTCATGGACATGTGAATAACTTATAAGCTAAAACTTCTGGGTTACCAGCTACAACTAGAAGGGCTACAACCCCAATATTTACCATCTCCCATTGGAAGGGGGTGACAACCTCCTGAAGGAAGCTACAATTTCCTTCCCTAGCACCACCCTGCAACCCAATATAATAAAAGATAAAATAAGATTTGCATGGTCTCTCGTAGCAGGGATAACGACCCAATTACAACAACACTAAATGACTCCAGTTCTACCCCTTTTCATATCAATATTTCAACTTAGGAAGTGCATACTTTAGATCACAAGTGATCTTACCCCAGCTTATCTCAAAGTTTGCTTCCAAAGGAGGTCCTCAACAAATTCAAGATTTTCTCTCAAGGTCTACTCAAGAAAGGCTTGGTTTAGGGCTACTTCAAAATTCCATCCAAGTAACTTGAAGCTTGCCCCAAGAAACACTCCAAATACTGCTCCAAAGATGCTTCAAATGCTGCTCCAAGAAGTCTCCAAGATTTGCTTCAAAATGCTCTTCAAGATTTTTCAAAAGGTGTTTCCAAATTTGCTATAACAGTTACTTCAATTATGGTTCAAATTCTACTTTAAATTATCTTCAAGTTTGGCCACATAAGTCTCCAATACTACTTCAAAAATCACCTCGAATATGGTCAAAATTTTGTTCCAAAAGGACATACTCCAAGGATCAAGCTTGACTCCAAGAATGTCTTCAAGTCAGGCCAAAATCAGGTCTAATGTGGACCAAAGTTTGTTCTCAATTCAAGGTTGAGTTAATTCTCCACAAAAGGGAACCAATTTTTCTCCTTTATGCGGGACAAATTTCCCTCATAGGGGGTTGAGTTCTGTAATTGGCTCATGCCCAAATTCCCACAGACTCGAGGCTCTAATCACCTCAGTGCCAACTCTGCTTAGAGAGCCAAAGTTCTATGAAAAATTTGAGTTGAGGTTTAGGTCGAAACTATTCCTCCAAAATGTGTGAAATTCGCTCCATAAGATGCAACAAAAAGGGTTGAAAAGATAGCTTCCAAAATTTCCCAAAGCCTGATCAAAAAACTCGCCAATAAACTTTACCCAAATCAAAGATGAAAGACCAAGATTATATGTGTTTAAATTGTCTTTAGGTTCATGAGGTATAAACCTTCTTCACTTCTTTCTTAGATTGAACTCTTCTTATGTTATGATCGAGTTGAGTGCAAGAATGGAGGGTAAGAGCCTCTTATTTATACTAAACAAGTCAACCAAGAAAAGGACATCTTAAACCTTGAAAATCCATGCCTATTTACTAGAGCCGACCTAAACCAATTAGGGCCGACTTGAAGTAGGAGGATTATACTTTATAAAAATACTAAACTTGATTTTCATAATGGCTCATTTATTGGATACTTGTACATGGACAGATTGATTACAAATTAGTCATTGTTATAAGGGAAATGATGAACCTTTGAAACTATGTATTCTTGGGGCATGAATCTTTAACCTTCAATATTTCTTTAACAAAGATGACCTTTAAAGCTTGCAACCTATGACATGAAATGATTTGATAAGGGTTGTCAATATAGGTGGACATGTATCCAAATTCATTGAATTTTTGCAACCATATCATCATCATATCAAAAGCCCATTCTCCCTTTGACATCAATGACAAATTCTTCCAACAATCTCCCCCTTTGTCATTGATGTCAACTCTCATGTTCCTCCTATCTCCATGCTTCCTTCGTCTCCATTCTACACTTCCTTTTATCTCCATGGAAAATGGTGACTCGTGTCTTTGGGGTTTCTCGCCCTAAACATATGACACTTAGCATGACTTTCATCTTATTATCCTTTCCTTCTTTGTCATTATTATAACTCTTTTACTTGGCTATAAATTTCTTCCACTCTACTTGGTCTAAAACATATATGTTGTTACATAATGAATCCATACAGGTGAAGATAGTATAAGATAGAGGAGGAATGACCTGTTATAGAGTTTTATGAACCCAACATTTTGGACTACCAAGTGAGTCCATCATCAGGGGTGCTTCAATAAATATTCTAAAGATATTTATAAGGAAATTTAGATTGGAAATCAGTTTTTCTCTGGATAATCTTAATTTCTTGAATTCTGATGCGATGTCCATCATGTCCCTTCCATGGTAGGACTTGATATTGTTAAATAATGAATCCATACAGGTGAAGATAGTTTAAGATAGAGGAGGAATGACCTGTTATAGAGTTTTATGAACCCAACGTTTCGAACTACCAAGTGAGTCCATCATCAAGGGTGCTTCAATAGATATTCTAAAGATATTTTTAAGGAAATCAGTTTTGCTCTGGATAACCTTAATTTCTTGAATTCTGATGCGATGTCCATCATGTCCTTTCCATGGTAGGACTTGATATTGTTAAATAATGAATCCATACAGGTGAAGATAGTTTAAGATAGAGGAGGAATGATCTGTTATAGAGTTTTATGAACCCAACGTTTTGGACTACCAAGTGAGTCCATCATCAGGGGTGCTTCAATAGATATTCTAAAGATATTTTTAAGGAAATTTAGATTGGAAATCAGTTTTGCTCTGGATAATCTTAATTTCTCGAATTTTGATGCGTTGTCCATCATGTCCCTTCCATGGTAGTACTTGATATTATTAAATAATGAATCCATACAGGTGAAGATAGTTTAAGATAGAGGAGGAATGACCTGTTATAGAGCTTTATGAATCCAACGTTTGGGACTACCAAGTGAGTCCATCATCAGGGGTGCTCTTAATTTCTCGAATTCTGATGCGTTGTCCATCATGTCCCTTCCATGGTAGGACTTGATATTGTTAAATAATGAATCCATATAGGTGAAGATAGTTTAAGATAGAGGAGGAATGACCTGTTATAGAGTTTTATGAACCCAACGTTTCAGACTACCAACTGAGTCCATCATCAGGGGTGCTCTTAATTTCTCGAATTTTTATGTGTTGTCCATTATGTCCCTTCCATGGTAGGACTTGATATTGTTAAATAATGAATCCATACAGGTGAAGATAGTTTAACATATAGGATGAATGACCTGTTATAGCGTTTTATGAACCCAACGTTTCGGACTACCAAGTGAGTCCATCATCAGGGGTGCTCTTAATTTCTCGAATTCTACTGTGTTGTCCATCATGTCCCTTCCATGGTAGGACTTGATATTGTTAAATAATGAATCCATACAGGTGAAGATAGTTTAAGATAGAGGAGGAATGACATGTTATAGAGTTTTATGAACCCAACATTTCGAACTACCAAGTGAGTCCATCATCAGGGGTGCTCTTAATTTCTCGAATTTTGAAGTCCTACCATGGAAGGGACATGATGGACAGCGCATCAAAATTCTAGAAATTAAGATTATCCACAGAAAAACTGATTTCCAATCTAAATTTCCTTAAAAATATCTTTAGAATATCTATTGAAGCACCCCTGATGATGGACTCACTTGCTAGTCCGAAACGTTGGGTTCATAAAACTCTGTAACAGGTAATTCCTCCTCTATCTTAACTATCTTCACCTGTATGGATTCATTATTTAATAATATCAAGTCCTACCATGGAAGGGACATGATGGACAGTGCATCAGAATTTAAGAAATTAAGATTATCCAAAGCAAAACTGATTTCCAATCTAAATTTCCTTAAAAATATCTTTAGAATATCTATTGAAGCACCCCTGATGATGGACTCACTTGGTAGTTTGAAATGTTGGCTTCATAAAACTCTATAACAAGTCATTCCTCCTCTATCTTAAACTATATTCCCCTGTATGGATTCATTATTTAACAATATCAAGTCTTACCATGGAAGGGACATGATGGACAGTGCATCAGAATTCAAGAAATTAAGATTATCCAGAGCAAAATTGATGTCCAATCTAAATTTCCTTAAAAATATATTTAGAATATCTATTGAAGCACCCCTGATGATGGACTCACTTGGTAGTCCGAAACGTTGGGTTCATAAAACTCTATACCAGGTCATTCCTCCTCTATCTTAAACATATATGTTTTTTGGTCTTCTTCTAGATATTGCAACTAATATTCCTGAGTCTTCTTCGATTTCGCACTTTCGAGTGTCAAACAAGATATTTTACCCTTGATGACACATCTTGCCAACACTAAGAATATTGTGCATTAAATCCTTAGCTAGTAAAAAAAATTGTGCCTTCATATGTTTGCTTCCAAAACATGCCACACCTTTTCCAGGTATCTTGACAAAATAATTATCTCCAAATGCAACATTGTCGCTCTTTTCTTTTAAGTTGACAATTTTTTTTTATCTTTAGACATATGTGTTGAGCATCCACTGTCTATTTACCATTCATCTTCTTTATCTCCAGCAATCAATGCTAAGTTGCAATCTTCATTTTTTTCCTTTCCCATTTTTTAGTTGGATATTTTGTCTTTATGATTGGAGCATTTTCAAGCCTACAAACATGTGCCTTTTGACCAAGATTATTGCATTTGTAGCACACAATATTTTGATTCACTAGTGGTTCAAATGGATTGTAGTTTCTAGTGGTAGAAACATGAATATTTCTTGATCTATTCCTTCCATAATCATTAATGCTTCTTGCGTAATTGTATCTTGTATTGATTTTACAATGGATTGTTTCAAGCCCAAAATTTCCAGAGGAGTAACAATGACCAAGAAAAATGTTTTCATACCTAGAGAGTATGATAACATTCTAAAGTTGTTTTGTCTTGGAGGAGGTTCAAACCATTGTTTATTTTGGATGTTCTTGGGAACATCAACGGAACTTCTTAATGTAGAAACATTTCTAAATTCCCTTTTAATTTCCTCCTTCAAAGTCTTGGATCTTGTTCCTTCCTTGCTTGAAGATGTGTCTTCATAACCAAGGCTTGTTTTATCTCTTGGAGATATTTGACAACTAAGAATCTAATCCAACACTAGTGAGTTGTTCAAGTTCTTGTTAAGCTTATGAACTTCATCTTTCAATGTTACAACTTCCTCTTCAAACTTCTTACACTCTTCTTCATTCTTCTTCATATGTATCTTCATCACTTCCTCAATTATTTTTGCTTCTACAAGATGAACTTTTAAAGAGACAATACCTCATCACACTTTTCAATAAATTTTCTCAATTGTATATTTTTATTGCTAAGCAAGTAATTTTCCTTTTCCCCGGAGAGAATCCATTCTCATATTTTTTTATTCATTATCTAAATCATTGACCTCTTCGTTATCATGGTCATTATCTTGATTTTCTTGAGTTATGAAGATAACTTCTCTTGCATCGAGTTATTTTATATCACTTTCTTCTGAAGAGATGTTGTCCTCTTTAGAATAAATATGTTTCTTGTGAAAGCATTTATTTTCCTTAAAAGAACATATATCATCATAATGACCTATTCTACCACATTCAAATAATTTAAAAGATAACTTATCTTTGTGTTTTTTAATTCTCGTTTGTAGCTTCCTAATGAAATTTGCTTCTTCTACATCTAAATCATCGTTTGGAGTTCCTTCCACCTTGAGCTCTTTGTTTTTTGTCTTCCTTGTGTCTTTAAAAGCTTCTTCTCTGGATGATGGTCCATATTTTGTATCTATTCTCATTTCATATAGTGTAAGAGTGATATGTAATTATTCCATCATCATCTTGGTCAAGTCCTTGGTTTCTTCTATGGAAGATACCTTGGCATCGTATTTCAAGGGAAGCAATCTCAAGGCATTTTGTACAACCAAAGGATGTTTAATTTTTCCTCCTAATCCTCTGATGGTGTTGAAAACTTCATCTACTCTATGTAAGTTGCAATATCTTCTTTTTCATCCATTTTCAAATTTTCAAACTGAGTTTTATAATTTTCAAGTTTGACATGCTTGACTTTCTCATCACTTTCATACAAAGTTTTAAGTTTATCCTAGACTTCTCTAGCTGTGGTACAAGTCATCACCTTTGACTTAATGGCTTTTGACAAACCACCCATGATGGTATGAAGATATTTTGAATTTCAGCTAAGCAACTTCTTCTTATCAGGATCAGTTGGAGGATTTTTAGGAACCTTGTAACCATTTATGATGGAGAGCCATACATCCACTCCTAAAGCCTTCAAGTAGGTTTCCATACAACTACTCCGTAGTGGATATTCATTTCCCTATCTTCTCACAATCTTCCCTCCGATGATTAAATTGTTAGAGGGTAACCTACTCTGATACCAATTGTTGGAAATACTTAGGGGGTTGAAAAAGTATTTCGTAAATTTTTAACAATTTAAGTATCAAAAAAATTAACTAACAATAGCATATTAAATGAACACAATGTGTGTGTGTGTGTGTGTTTCAAAGGAAACTAAAACTTTTGGTTTACCAAATACAACTAGAAAAGCTACAACACCAACATTTACTAGCTCCCACTAGAAGGAGGTGACAACCTTCTGAAGGAAGATACAACTTCCTTATATAGCACCACCCTACCACCATATGGAATAAAAGATAAAATAATAATTTCTTGGGTTCTCTTACTAGGGACAATGGCCTAATTACAACAACACTCAAATGAATTTAGTTCTTCCCCTTTCCATATCAATAGTTTGACTTAAGAAGTGCATACCTTAGATCACAAGTGATCTTACCCCAGCTTCTCTTAAAGTCTGCTTCCAAAGGAGGTATTCAACAAATTCAAGATTTGCTCTCAAGGTCTCCTCAAGAAAGGCTTGGTCCAAGGCTACTTCAAAATGTCATCAAGTAACTTCAACCTTGCTCCAAGAAATACTCCAAATACAATTCAAATGTTGTTCCAATAATTCTTCGGGATCAGCTTCAAAATGCTCTTCAAGTCTACACAAAAAGTGTTTCCAAATTTGATATAACAATTGCTTCAAGTCTGGTTCAAAGTCTGCTTTAAATTGTCTTCAATTTTGACCAAATAAGTCTCCAATACTGCTTCAAAAATCACATCAAACCTGGTCAAAAATTTGCTCCAAAAAGACACACTCAAAGGATCAAGCTTGACTCCAAGAATGTCTTCAAGGCAGGCCAAAATCATGGCTAATGTGGCCCAGAGTCTATTCTCAATTCAAGGCTGAGTTAATTCTCCAAAAAACTTGGGAACCGAGACTACTCCTTGATGCAGGACAAAGGTGTCACAGGGGCCTAAATATGTAATTTCATCAGGCCCAAATTTCCATAGACCCTAGCCTCTTCAACAGGGTCGAGTATACTTAGATATTTGAAATTATGTGCAAAAGTTGAGTTGGGGTTTAGGCTGAAACTAGTCCTCCAAAATGTGTGATGTATACTCCCCAAGATGCAACAAAAGGGGATGAAAATATAGCTTCCAAAATGTCCCAAAGCCTAATCAGAAAACCCACTAATAACATTTACCCAAATCAGAGATGAAAGACTAAGAAAATATGCCTTCAAATTGTCTCCAGGTTAATGAGGCATAAACCCTATTTACTTCTTTCTTAATCTGAATTCTTCTTTTGTTATGATTGACCAAGTTGAGTGAAAGAATAGAGGGGAAGACCCTATTATTTATATTGAATGAGATAACCAAGACAGAGTTGATTTAAACCTTGAAAATCCACATCTATTCACTAGAGTCAACTTGGACCAATTAGGGCCAACTTGAAGTAGGAGGATTGGGACATATAAAAATTTTAAATTTAATATTCATAATGGCTCCTTCCTTGGATACTTGGATATGGACAGATTGATTACAAATTAGGCCTTCTAAGGGCAATGATAAACCTTTGAAACTATGGATTCTTGCGGCATGAACCCATTCATTTGGTGCATGAATCTTTAACCTTCAATATTTATTAGACCAAGATGACCCTTAAAGAATGAAACCTATCACATGAAATGGTTTGATGAGGGTTGTCAATCTAGGTGGACCTGTATCCAAATTCACTGACATTTTGTAACCATATCATGATCATATCTAAAGCCCATTCTCCCTTCGACATCAATGAAAAAATATTCTAACATAAAGTAGCCTTATTTTGTTCTTTGTAAGATTCAATGCAAATATTCCATTTACTATTTATCTTGGGAAAATCACTACTCGTGACACCCATTATCTAAAATTGGAACGAAATTCACATTTAATCATTTTAGTTCCTCCTTAACAATATCTTTTAGATATGAATTCATCCTTCTTAAGTTTGTTTAATAGGCTTAAAATTTTATTTGGGTGAAGTATAGATTCAACCAAGAGCCATGTCTTTGTCTTTTGTTGAAGAAGCACCCTGGAGTGGGCAATGTTCGACGTCCCTTCATAGGTTTTCTAAGGTTTTTGAACCTTCAAAAGTATTTGGGCAAAACTTATTCTTTGTTAAATTCAATTGCAATCCTTTGAAACTAACCAGATAACTCACTTGAATTTTAAAAATTTAGGGAATGGTTCCTTAATTTGGATTGTTTTGGAATTTGGGGATTAGGGGCTTTTATCCCATCCTCTTGTCACATGGTATGATACTAGCCATGACCGAGAGCTTAGCCACAAAGGGGATTACGTGTGAATGGTTGCAATGAGACTAGCCTAAAGTCATTGGGACAATCTTTGGATTTATCAGTGACCAAATGAACTATTACATCGGATTGGCCTTAAGTCATCAAGATAATCAAATAACAAGCTTGGTGGCCAAATTGAATAGAGTCGTATGAGATGTGTGAGGGGAACAAGTCCATTAGTTTACATCTATCAATCTAACCAAGAAAATGTGTGAGGAGCACCTTATTATTTAGTTTAGTGGAAAGAAGTATTAGTGGGGCATTTAGTCTTGGAAATACTAAGACGGGTGAATCATTATTTCAAATTTTTCAAAAATTTAGGTATCAAAACAATTAACCATTGACATCATATCAAGTGAACACAATCAATATATATATATATATATATATATATAATATATATATTATATATATATATATATATATATATATATATATATATATATATATATATATATATATATATATTACAAAGGAAGCTACAACCCCAAGATTTACCAGCTCCCACTGGAAGGAGGCTACAACTCCCTTCCCTAGCTCCACCTTGCCACCCTATAGAATAAAAGGGTAAGATAAAACTTCTTGGGTTCTCATACCAGGGACAATGACCTAATTACAATACCATTCAAACCCTCAAATCATTGATACAAGTGCCCTTACTCTACCTTTTAAAACTTTCCTCTACAACTTCACTAGAGGTCATCTTCAAGGCTTATTAAGACATCCACCAATATTTGCTTCAACAATGGTTCAGAGATTGATCCAAAGATTTGTGCCAAAACAAGTGACAAAGTCTACTCAGGAAGAGGTATGCTGAAAACACCAAATTCTATATTAAATCCTACTTTAGATCATCATAGGCCTACTTCAAATCTTCTCTCAAGGTGTCTTTAAGATCCCCTCCAAATGTGCTCCAAGATTGCTTCAAATATGCTTCAAAACTTGTTCATGAATGCCTTTAAGTATGCTCTAAGGTCTACACCAAAACCTTCAAATAATTCTTCCAAAGTCCACAACACAAATAGTCTTCAAGCTTGCTTTAACAAGTCACCAAGTTTTGTTCAAAGTAAGGTCTTTGAATTTGATCCAAAGATTACTCAGTCTATCCAAAATAGGTTGAATTCCACAGGCTTGAAGTCTCCTTCCTCAGGCCAAAGCATAGGTTGAAGCCTGTGATTTCTCATGCCAAACATAAGCCTTCCTTAGGCCAAAGTACAGGTCCAAAATCACAGGGGACGAAGTCTATTATAGGCCAAAAAGGGGTTGAATCCAAAACCTGTAAGATGGTCAAGAACTGAGTTGTACGACGGTCAAAATTTGAGAAAAAAATAGCTATACAAGGTGGTCAATTTATGCTCCAAATATAGACTACAGAGATGCTCCAAAATCTAATAAAAAGTATCACCAAACACCATAGCCCAATGCCAAAAACCAGAAACCAAATCCCAAGTGCTTTCATTAAAAAGTAAATCAAATAAATCTTTAAAATCTTCAATCTTCCTTCCTTCATATTTTCATTTAAGCATAAGGCCTCAAAAATTTGTGTCTTGGACTTCTCCTTTTTTTTTTTTTTTTACGTTGAGACACCGAATTTGCTTGCCTCAATTACCCACAGTTGAGGTAATATATAGTGGATGAGAGAGCCTAGTTTGGGACTAACCTGCCCAATGAAATGTACAGTTGTGTATTTTTCTAGCACTGACATGATATTTTTGTAAACATACATGATAATATTTGAAGTTGACTTGATGGAGATGAACCAATTTGTTTAGGTGAGGTTTAGGATACTTAAAAAAACATTTTTTGACTTCCACATCATGGATTTTGGTCAATAGTTTTGACTTTCTTGAAGTTGTTGCAATGAGATATTAAAGCCATAAATTAATGGGGCATGATCTTGTAAAAAACCCATTCATAAGGGGCATCATTCTTCAAAAATCATTATCTCTCCAAACAAGAGGACCAAAAAAATGTGTTGCCTATCAAATGAAATTGTGAAAGAAGGGCTACCAAACTAGGAGGTATTTGCAACCAAATTCATTTTATTTGTGCATGCAAATGATAAAACGAACGTAGACCCATTCACCCTTTGACATCAATGACAATTTTTCCAACAATCTCCCCCTTTGTCATTGATGTTAACATGCATGATCCCCCTGTCATCATGCTCCCCTTATCTCCATGCTTCACTTCCTTTGTCTCCATTTTGCACTTGATTTTATATCCCCCTTTGACATTAATGGAAAGGAGTGACTCATGTATTTGGGGTTGATCCCCTTAAACATATGTCACTCAGGATGAATTATGTCTTCGTATCCTTTTCTTCTTTTTCGTTCTCACAACTCCTTTGCTTGGCAATAAGTTTCTTCTGGACTGCTTGGTCTATAACATATATGTTGTTTGGCCTTCTTGTGGTTGTTGCAATCAATCTTCTTGAGCCTTCTTCTTTGATTTCGCACTTCCGAGAGTCAAATAAGAGATTCTACCCTTGAGCACACATCTTTCCAACACTGAGAATATTGTGCTTCAAATCCTTAACTAGAAAACCATTTTGTGTCTTCATATGTTCACTTCCAAGACTTGCCACACCTTTTTCAAGTATCTTGACAAAAGAGTAATCTCCAAATGCAACATTTTCGCTCTTTTCTTTTAAGTTGGAAATCTTATTTCCATCTCCAGTCATATGTGTCGAGCATCCACTATCACCATTCATCTTCTTTATCTTCAGCAATCAATGCTAAGTCGCAATCTTCCTTCTTTTTCCTTTGTTGTTTCATAGCAAGCTTTTCTATCTTTATGATTGGAGAATTTTCAAGCTTGCAATCATGTGCCTTGTGACCAAGATTATTGCATTTGTAGCACACGATATTCTAATGCATTAGTACTTCAAATAGATTTTAGTTTCTATTGGTAGAAACATGAACATTTCTTGATACGTTTCTTCCATAATAATTCCTACTTATTGCATAATTGTATCATGTATTGATTTTATAATCGATTGCTTTATGCCCAGAATTTATGCACGAGCAGCAATGACCAAGAAAAATGTTTTCATACCTGGGAGAGTAGGATGATCTTCTGAAATTGTTTTGCCTTGAAGTTAGTTCATTCCATTGTTGATCTTGGATGTTCTTAGGAGTGTCAACGGAACTTGAAGTAGCAGTGTTTCTAAATTCCCCTTTAATCTCCCCCTTCAAAGCCTTGGAGATTGTGCCTTCCTTACTTGAAGATGTGCCTTCATGACCAAGACCTATTTTGTCTCTTGGAGATATTTGATAGCTAAGAATGTTATCCAACATTAGTGATCTATTCAAGTTATTATTAATCTTATCAACTTCAACTTTCAATGTTACAAATTCATCTTCAAGCTTCATACACTCCTCTTCATTCTTCTTCATCTTGATCTTCATCACTTCCTCAATTATTTTTTCTTCTTCAAGATGAAATTTTAAAGATATAATTTACTCATCACGTTTTTCAAGAAAGTTTCTCATATATCTGTTTTTATTTCTAAGCATGGCATTTTCCTTTTCATTATTCTTCACTTTTATTGAAAATATTCATCTTCATGTTAGATCTCTGAATCATTTATAAGTCCCCAAAGAGGCTTTGTTATTATATTTGGTTCTTTATCATCTGAATCATTTACCTCTTCATTATCATGGTCATTATCCCAATTGGCTTGGGTTATGAAGATAACTTCTCTTGCAACAAATTCTTTTGTACTTATTTCTAAAGAGTTGTTGTCCTCTTTAGAATAAAGAATTTTCTTACGAAATATTTTCTTTTACTTAAAAGGACATCTCATAGCATAATGACCTATTCTTCCACACTCTAAACATTTAAAATGTAACTTACCTTTTTGTTTTCTCATTCCCCTTTTTAGCTTCCTGATGAAATTTGCTTCTCCTACATCTGAATCATCATCTGGAGTTCCTTCAATCTTGAGTTATTTGTTTCTTGTCTTCCTTGTGACTTTAAAGTATTCTTCTTTGGATTATAGTCCATCCTCTATATCTATTCTTATTTTGTATGTTGTGAAAGTGTTATGTAATTCTTCCATTGTCATTTTGGTTAAGTCCTTGGTTTTTTCTATGACGGATACTTTGGCATCGTATTTCAAGGCAAGTGATCTTAGGACCTTTTGTAGGACCAAATAATCTGCAATTTTTTATCCTAATCCTCTGATGGAGTTGAAAAATTCATCTACTTTGTGTAAGTCACAACATCTTCTTTTTCACCCATTTTCAGATTTTCAAACTAAGTTTTATACTTTTGAAGTTTGACCTACTTGACTTTTTCATCACCTTCATACAAAGTTTTAAGTTTATCCCATACTTATTTAGTTGTGGTACAGGTCATCACCTTGTTTTCAATGGTCCTTGACCACCACCCATGATGGTATGAAGATATTTTGAATTGCAGCGAAACAAATTCTTCTCATCAAGATCAGTTGGAGGACTTTTAGGAACTTTGTAACCATTTATGATGGAGAGACAAACATCCACTCTTAAAGCCTTCAAGTAGGTTTCCATGCAATTGTTCCATAGTGGATAATAATTTCCATCAAACACTGGAAGTATTCTTGAAAAGATGGCTTCCATTTCCATATTGGTTCACGATCTTCCTTCTAGTGATTAAATTGTTAGAGGGAAACCTGCTCTAATACCAATTGTTGGAAATACTGGGGGAGTGAATCAGCGTTTCGTAAATTTAAACTATTTAAGTATCCAAACAATCATTAGAGGAATTTTTAGTTCTAAAATGGGCTTCCCAAGGAAATTATAAAATAATAGTGGAAATAATAAAATAAGATTAGATTACATAATCAAATTTTAGAGGGCCAAAAAAAAAACTCTTTTCCAACTTATCTCCCTATGGGTTTACTCAAATTTCAAGCGGGAACACTCTTTGGATATAATTTGATTCCTCATCCAAGGAGTACTCATGTTTCATACTTTTGATGGACCCTGCTACAAGAAAAACGATAAATACATGGAAAATGTAATTGCAATCACGTTTTTCATGTATCTCTCATTTTTTGTGTGGAAGGTTCCATCAAAAGTATGCAACATGGGTACTCTTTGAGATGAGGAATTAAATTCTACATCCAACGAGTGTTCCCACTCGAAATTTGAGTAAAACCTTAGGGAGATAAGTTGAAAATACGAGTTGAAAATTTAGTTTTATTATTTCATTATTTTTTAATCTTTTTACTTTTTAACTCCAAAAATGGTGAATGATTCCCCCATGGTTGAAATCATCATCTTGAATTCTATTAGTTCTTATAAATTTTATTTTGGTTGTACATTTTTCTTAAGAGGCCCATTTTAGACTTCAAAATTTCTCTAATGCAACCAATAACATCACATAAAATGAACATAAGATATATATGTACAATATCTTATAATACAAAGGAAGCTATAACTTCTGGTTTACTAACTACAACTCAAAGGGATACAACCCCAATATTTACCAACTCCCACTGGAAGGAGGTGACAACCTCCTAAAAGAGGCTACAACTTCCTTCCCTAGCACCACTTTCCACCCTATTGAATTAAAGGATAAAACAAAACTTCTCGAGTTCCCGTACCAGGGACATTGACCCAATTACAATACCATTCAAACCCTCAAATCATAAATGCAAGTGCCCTTACTCTGCCTTTGAAAAATATGCTCCACAAATTTGCTAGAGGTCATCCTCAAGGCTTATCAATACATCCACCAATCCCTGCTTCAATAAGGGTTCAAATATTGCTCCAAAGATCGAGGTCAAAACAAGTGACAAAGTCTACTCCAAAAGAGGTATGCTACAAACATCAAAGTTTATATCAAATCCTGCTTCAACTCATCATAAGCCTGCTTCAAATCTTCTCTCGGGGGCTCTTCAAGATCTCATCCAAGTCTACTCCAAGACTTGTTCAAAGATGCTTCAAAACTCTCTCAAGAATGCCTTCAAGACTGCTCTAATGTTTGCACCAAATCCTTAATTCCTCCAAATCATACTACACAAAGATGTCTTCAAGTTTACTTTAACAAGTCACCAAGGTTTGTTCAAAATAAGGTCTCTGAATTTTATCCAAATATTGCTCAAAGTATGTCTAAAATAGGCAAATTCCACATGCTTTATGTCTCCTTCCTCAAGCTAAATCACAAGCCGAAGTCTGCAAATTTTCAAGTTGAACCACAGGCCTTCTTCAAGCCGAATTACAAGCCTGAAATCACAAGGGCCGAAGTTTGTTATAGGAAAAAAAGGGATCAAATCCAAGACCTATAAGATGGTTGAGATATGGGTTATAGGAGTGCCAAAATCTGAGAAAAAATAGCGAGACAAGGTGGATGAGTCCTACTCCAAAGATAGCCCACAAAGATGCTCCAAAATCTAATAAAAAGTATCACCAAAAACCATAACCGAATACCAAAATCCAGAAACTAAATCCCACATGCTTTCACTAAAATGTTAATCAAACCAAACTTTAAAATCTTTGATCTACCTTCCTTTAGATTTTCATATAAGCACAAGACCTCAAAAAATTGTGTCTCATATTTCTCCTTTATTTTATCTCAGATCACCAAATTCGTTTGCCTCAATTTCCCACAGCTAAGGTAATATATAGTGGAAGGGAGAGCCTAGTTTGGGGTCAACTTGCCCAATGAAACATTGTGTTTTTTATAGAGCCAACGTGATATTTTTGTGAAAAGAGATGACACTATTTGAATCTGACCCAATGTAGATGAACCAACTTGTTTAGGGGAGGTTTAGGATACTTCAAAAAAATCAATTTTTGACTTCCAAGTTATGTATTTTGGTCAATAGTTTTTACTTTATTGAAAGGTTTGCAATGATATATTAAATATATAAATTAATGGGGCATGATCTTGTGCAAAACCCATTCATTTGGGGCATCAATATTCAAAAATTATTATCCCTCCAACCAAGAGGACCCACAAAATGTACTACTCGTCAAATGAAATGGTGAAACAAGGGCTACCAAACTAGGAGGTCCTTACAACCAAATGCACTTGATTTGTGCACGCAAATCATCAAATGAACACAAGCTCATTCGCCCTTTGACATCAATGACAATTTTTCCAACAGTAGCCCAGGCTTCTCAATGCTCAGTGAATAGAATTCCACCTGAAAGAGATGGAATCTATGAGTTTTTGTTCATCAACCACACTAGCTTAGGCATCAAAGACCTTTCTTCAACTCCCTGGTGGTCTAGTTATTTGTCAAACAAACCAAAAAAGAGAAAAATTAAGGCTTTGTTAAGATGCGTCAATGGTGCTAGTAAGATCTGTCAAGTGACAAGACTAGGGATCCAAAATCTGTCGAGATTCAAATATCTAGACATCCAGAATTTGTTATAAAGAGATTGTTGGTATAAACCTTGGATATGGATTCTATGGTAGCAAGTTACATGGAAGTGACATGGAGCCACATAAGCATTGTCAAACCCTACGAATAGGCAAGCACTTATGTGGAAGGATGATGTTCCATGTTAATATGGCACACGGGAAGCTTATTATAATGTGGCACCCTAACATGTTGACATGGCATATCGACATGGTGAGATGATATGGCATGGTAGTGCAAAATATTTTACGAGATCTTCTATGTGTCAACTTTTGTGATAGGTGATGTAGAATTTGGAAATCTAGAAATATGAAGTTTTGTTAATTTATCACTTTTGGAGTTTTCTGGATCCAGATATATCAAAATGTCTAAAAAAACCTAGCTAGTTGGATAAGCAATAGCTCACCACTTGGACCCAGTCTAACATGGAACCATTGACGAGAAAAAGGAGTGGTGCAGCAACATGAGATGGAAGCTAAAGTGAAACCGAGGAAGAGATGATGTGGATGGTGAAAATTTCTAGATAACATAAGTCAAAAATCTAAATTTTCATTAAAATGGGACATTTGAAATTTCACATATCTGAGTTATATAGATGCTCAACACGTGAAATATAGAAAGAAAATGGAAAATCCCAGATTCAGATGGATCCAAAAGTTTTAAAAATCTCGAATGAATCCAAAAGTTTAGAGATTCGAAAAATTGCTAGAGCATGGACTTTTGGAAAAGCTGGATCCAAATGTGGACCTAGACTTTTGAGGACATGGCTCTATGTGGGGCCAACACGTGAGCAAGGCCTTTCATGTGTTTCCATGTATAAGCCACATGGAATTGTACTTATGTTATTGTGGAACTTAGAAGGACAAACTTTCTAAGGGACACAACTATGCATCCAACATTCAAATTTTAAAGAAATTTATTTAGTTGAAAATGTATTGATGCATAGAAGACAATGGAGACCTAAGAAGTTAGGTATGTTGTAAGTAAAAAAGTGCAAAAAATTATAACCCCACCTCCTTAAGATGTTGGGGGGTTGGGTGTGTTACACAACCCACTTGTAAATTGATCTTGCGAAATCTAGAAATGACTTCAATTGTGAATTTTTGGAAATAAATTATTGATGAATAAGATTGAGAGATGAGGGGGAAGGAGGTTGACAAATTCCTTAATGTCATTGAGCCAAATCCCTTCCTCATAAAGGCAAATGATAAAGATCATTTTATCAATTATGGATAACGAAGTTAAGAGACCCTTCTTAGTACGATATAGCAACAATTTGGAAATCAACTGCATGATATTTAAGAGAGCCCACAGATGAAATGTTATTTGTTTTGAAGAACAAGAAAATAAATAACCTAGACAAGCAGTAGATTGAGATTTCTGTTAATCCAATTATTGCGCAACATTTTTCCTATCTCGTTTTGATCGATAAATTGATAATTAATTTCAAAGAAATGAGAAGCAAGTTAGGGCAAGAGTAAGGGAAGCAGCATGAGAAGCCCTTTATGATGGCATTAGCCTTGTTATTGATGGTGATGACATTGAAGAAAAATATGAAGAACTAAATGTTTGGGATGTTAATGCTGAAATAGAAGGTCAATCATTCTAAGAAGTTATTTAAGAACGTATTTATCTCATTTGCATAGTCACTTGCCCATTGAAAAACTGGAGGATAAAACAATTTTATTCAGTTGTGTTTGAAAAATAAAATCAAGACACACTAGGAGTATGAGTCTAAATAAAGCTAAGTCTAACTAAATTAAGAAGTCAATACGAGAGTTTGAATTGAAATCAAGCTTGACAGAAATTGGAGTCAAGTAAAAGCTTCAAGTCATGAAGAATAAGTCATTATTTTTTATTTCATTGAAAAAGAGAACAAAGGATGTATATTCAGTGTTACCCAACACCTCAAGTTAAATTTATGGTCATGTGATTACATGAGCATTGCTTTGATGTAAAGAGCCAAAGTAACGTTAAATTCAATGTCAAAGTTAAAGTCAAAAGTAATAACTCTTGGTAAAAATCAAAGTAAAATTCAAGTTTAAGCTATGTTGAATCATGATATTGGTGCTTTGGTCTTGTAAAAAGCAAAGAAAAAATCAACTTTAAGTTATGTTAAATCATGATATTGGTGCTTTGATTAAATTTGCAAAGTGAAGGTCATAAGTTGCTTTGTTGGACCTTGGTATTATTCCAACAAACAAAATTTATGCAAATCTAAAAAGAAGAAAGCAAATGAAGAGAGAAAAAAATGCAAACGTCAAAAGAGAATAAAATTATAGAGCGAGATAAGATAGAGAAAGCAAAATTTGACACATGATGCAACCAAAGCAAGGTGAATAAAAAAGGAGAAAATGTAGACTTCAAAAGAAGAAAAACAAAAGAAAATGTGGGAAGCAAAATGAAGAAGATGAGCTCCTAGACACGAACAAGAGAAGCAAAAAGCAAAGGCATATTAAACAAGAAGAAGGGGCATAGAAGAATGAAGCAGCAAAGAATGGCATGGGAAAATGGAAATAAAAAATGATGTAAGTAATGTATTAGTGTAGGAATGAAGAAAAGTAAGAATAAAGAAATACCATCTGTTCAAAATGAAATGCAAAATAAATGAATCCAAGAAATATGACATCCTTTCAAATTTCATGGTCTGCCTTGAATAATGTTCTTTTATGTAGAAAGAAAAAGGTATGCTCATATGTTTGTACAAGGGTTAAATTGGCCTAAATTGAAATCTTGTTTGTAGATCAAAGTAATTGTTGATGTGACCCCGATGAGGAAAATGTACACCCATAATTTGAATGTAATTTGGTTTAATTAAAATCATTGATGTAATCAATGGTTCATGCTCTATTGCGTTGAAGAATGTAACTAGATTCGGTCTTCATAATTGTATAATGTAGTTTATTTGTCAAAATAAATTTTATTATTAATAAAAATGACTTATTAAAGCATGGATTTCATGTTTGGGTCATTATTTTTTTAGGAAAAAGCCTCCATTATAGGTTGCTAAGTTTTATATTGAGTCAATAGAGTCATTGTCAATTTTATTGGACCCTTCTTAGGCTTTTGTATCATGTAAAAAGAAATATTTTTGAATCAAATAAGTCATTTGACACCTCCACACCAAGTCGGCCATATCCTGATGAATTTGGCCTACATTAGGGAAATTCGACCCACATAAGAGGTTGTATATAAAAAAGCAATTCGGTCCATTTGTATCACTCACTCAACAAGTTCAATACTCAAGAAAGAAAGGCAGACAAAATGTGAAATTACTAGAGAATGAAGAAGATTGCAAGGAAGGACAAAATCGAATTTTTGGGCCATCTATCTCTCACACGTGCAAAGTTACTAGGCATTTGGAGGGGTCGAAGATCTGAATTCTACTGCAGGTCGAAGTTTTGTTGCAAGGAGGTTGAAATTCTACTGGTACCAGGTCAAAATTCTAGGTCGACGTTGATGATGTGAAGTTATCTCTTGGAGAAGAAGGAAGGGTTGACTTGGTGATTGGAAGAACTCTGTGTCTAGGTCAAAGAGTCTTGGATTATCTCATCTTGTTTTTGAATCCACTGAAGGAAGTTTTTTTACTAGGTTTTTCCCTTATAGGGGTTTTGCCTTAGTTGTGTGCATACATCTTGTGTCTCTTGTTCTTGTGATATTCATACACACATAATTTAATAATTGCTTGATGAAACATAATTTAATAAAGAAGTAACATTATTCACAAGTAATTATCAAGAAGAGAAATCAAAACACTAATTCTTACTAGCATTGATTTCTCAATATGGTATCAGAGCTAAGATCAAAAAAGGTTGGAGACCACTTTGTTGACTTGAAAAAGAAGGCTACTCCCTCCATGACAAGTTACTTGAAGATGGGGTTCAATATCATAAGAATTGCAAGAAACTAGATTGGAAGAATCATTTACAACTTATCTAAGAAAGTCAAAAGCGAAGGGTTCTTGGCTGCACTTATTGGTACTCTTGATGATGACAATGCATAGATCATTGATAGTGGAACATCAAGACATATGATTGGATACAGCAAACAACTTCATACTCTATCAAAGAAACAATCATCTCATGCAATGGAGCTAGGAGACAACAACAATTATGCATTCAAGGACCTTGGATCTACATCATTGACGCTGGAATTTGGAGCAAAGCTACACCTCAACAATATACTCTATGTTCCAGGTTTGAAAAAGAATTTTCTTTCAATTTCTTATTTAGAAGATAAAGGAAATAGTGTTGTCTTTGTAAATGGTAAAGTCTTTGTTTTCAAGCAGTGAAAAGGCGAAGGTTATTGGAGTTCGTTAAAGAAGTCTATAAAGAGTTATAGCACCATCTCCTCAAGCCCTAGTTCACATGGAAATCAATCATATCACACTATGGCATGGAAGATATGGGCATATACACTACAAGATCATTCCCTCTCTCAATAAAATGGTAAATAGCATCCCTAACATCAAGGAAGATCATGAAAGAGTAAGGGATGTGCTTTAGGAAAGAATACAAAGAAACCTTTTACAAGTAGTGATACAAGGTCTAAAGAAATATTAGACTGCATTCATTCTGATGTGTGTGGGCCTATATCTAACAAAACACTTGGAGGCCATCTTTTTATTATGTGACTTTCATTGATGATCACTCTAGAAAGACATGGTTCTACCTTCTCAAGACAAAGGATGAAGTATTTGAAAAGTTGAAGGAGTTTAGATCTGAAATGGAGACCTTAACCGAAAGAAAGATAAAGACTTTGAGATCCAACAATGGTGGGGAATACACTTCAAAAAAATTGGTTGCATATTGTAGAGAATCGGGTATTAAGAGGGAGCTCACTGTTCACTACAATCCCAAACAAAATGGACTTGCAGGAAGGAAAAATAGAACAATTGAAGAATGTATACGAACTATGATATTTGATCAAGATTTTCCAAAGTTTATATGGGGTGAAGCAACTATGAAAGCAGTATATATACAAAATAGAAGTTCTCATATAATCATTGAGAATATGACATTTGAAGAAGCATTCACTAGGAAGAAGCCATGTGTGGACCATCTTTGAATCTTGGATATCCTGCAAACATCCATGTTCTGAAGGACAAGCGAAAGAAACTAAATTCTACAAACATTAAAGGGATCTTCATTGGCTACAGTGTTTTGTCAAAGGCATATAGAATCTACATTAAGGAAGGAAGACAAATTGAAGTAAGCAGGGATGTTATATTCGATGAAAATCATGCCTACAAAAGGTCCAAGGATATTCCAATTGATTCTGATGACAAGGATACACCACTAATTGGAAAAAAAGAACATCATGATAAGACAACTACAGACCAAGTAGAAGATGAAGGACCCAGTGACTATATTCAACCTATGACCATACCTGAAACAAAGAAGAGGCCAAATTGATTGAAAGATACTCTTGAAGACATCGAAGGACATGGAGATGCTACAGGGACTTTTAGAGAAATCAAAAGACCAAAAAGATATTCAGGATATTCAGCATACATGACAAAATTGATAGAAGCTTAACCGACTACATTTGAAGAAGTTGTTCATCAAGAAGAATGGAAGAAAGTGATGCAAAAAGAATACCAATCCATCATTTATAATGGAGTCTGGGAAATCATTCCTAGGCCAAGTGACAAATCAGTCGTCGCCTCAAAATGTATTTACAAAATCAAACATGTTATTGATGGAAGTCTAGATAAATACAAAGCTAGATTCGTTGCAAAGGGCTTCTCTCAAAAGGAAGGTAGACTATGAAGAAACCTTTGCACCTACTGCTAGATATACTACTATAAGATCATTGGTTTCACTGACTGCTACAATAGGATGGAAATATTCATCAAATGGATGTAAAAACAATGTTTCTAAATGGGACCATTGATAAATAAGTATACATTGAACCATCAAAAGGCTTTGAAGTAAATAGCAAGGCCACACATGTTTGCAGACTTGAGAAAACTCTATATGGCTTAAAGCAAGCTCCTAGGGCATGGTACTTAATGATGGATGCATATCTCTTAAGAATTGGGTTCGTCAAAAGTTTTGCAGATCCAAATCTCTACATCAAGGTAGTAACAAAATATACATTGAACAACCGAAAGGCTTTGAAATAAATAGCAAGGCCACGCATGTTTGCAGACTTCAGAAAACTCTATATGGCTTTAAAACAAGCTCCTAAGGCATGGTATTCAAGGATGGATGCATATCTCTTAAGAATTGGGTTCGTCAAAAGTTCTGCAGATCCAAATCTCTACATCAAGATAGTAAACAAGCATACATTGAACAACTAGAAGGCTTTGAAGTAAATAGCAAGGCCACACATGTTTGCAGACTCAAGAAAACTCTATATGGCTTAAAGCAAGCTCCTAGGGCATGGTATTCAAGGATGGATGCATCTCCTAAGAATTGGGTTCATCAAAAGTCCTGCAAATCCAAATCTCGACATCAAGGTAGTAAACAATGAATCGATCATTATACTACTTAATGTAGATGATTTATTTATTACAAGGGTGGAGTGCAGAATACAAGAATGCAATAAAATGGTGGTAGTTGAATTCGAAATCAAAGATCTGGGACTTATGCACTATTACTTGGGTTTGGAAGTCTAACAAAACCTAGAGAAATATATCTGGGTCAAGGTAAATACATAATCGAGATTTTACAAATATTTGGAGTGATGGATTCCAAGCCTATGACTACTCCCATGATCCCTAATCTCAAGAAGTTGAAGAGCTCCAACTCCAATATCGTCGATCCCACTAGCTATCGTAAGTTGGTGGGATCTCTAATGTAATTGGTAAATATAAGACCTAATATATGTTTTGTTGAAAATATTCACAGTCAATTTCAGTTGGAGCCTCGTCATGACCATTGGGTAGCTACTAAGCATATTCTTATATATCTTTGTGGCACTATACATCACTACCTAAAGTACGATGGAAATGGAGTTAAATTGACAAGGTTAACAGATTCAGAATAGGATGACAATAGGATTGATGGAAAACACACCATCAATGGATGTTTCAATTTAGGGTCTGCAATGATTACATGGATGAGTAGAAAAAAAGATCTTGTTGCATTAAGAAGTGTCAAAGTCGAATACGTCATTGCATGTGAAGTAGGAAAGGAAGTTTGGTTAAGAAAACTCTTGTTAGATTTATTTGGAAAGCCTTTGGATCTTACTATAATAAATTGTGATAATCAAAGCAGCATCAAGATCTTTGAGGACCTTGTATTCCATGCAAGGACGAAGCATATCAACAAGTTCCATTACATTAGGAGTTTGGTACAAGATGGGGTTGTAAAGCTACAATATATTCCGACGAATGAACAAGTTGTTAATGCGCTGACAAAGTCTCTTCCAAATAAGAAGTTTGTGTATTTTAGAAGCATATGCTTGGATTGGTTGACATTGTAAATTTAGTTGGTAAGGAGAGACGAAGCATCTAATGTTGGATGCTTGGGAGGACATTTAGCCAACCTATGTGTGTTTGATGCCCTGATCCCGAAGAGGGAGGGTAGCATTAGTCTTGGAGCTCTGACCTTGGATACGCACCTAAATCCCTAGGTTGATGGTTAGTAAGTCTAATGGTACCTAGGCTAGTTAAAAGCTTTGGTCCATCTTGATCCCACCTGGATAGATAACCCTAGTCAAGTATCTAGTTTGTGGCACTGAGCGTGCCTAAACTCTTGGTAGTTCATGTGTTTTTGAGATCTTCCATGTACTTGTATATATATGTATAAATACCTCCCTGGCTAAGAGGGAGCATTAAAGAATGTAACTAAATTCAATCTTCATGATTGTAAAATGTAATTTATTTGTCAAAAGAAATTTTATTAATAATAAAAATGACATTAAAACATGTGTTTCATGCTTGGGTCATCACTTTTTTAGGACAAAGCCTTCATTGTAGCCTTCTACGTTTTATATCGAGTCATTGTCAATTTTATTAGACCCTCCTTGGGCTTTTGTATCATGTAAAAAGAATCGCTTTTTAGTCAAATAGGCCATTTGACGCCTCCACACCAAGTTGACCCTATCCTGATGGAGTTAACCTACATTAGGGAAATTCGCCCACAAAAGAGGCTATATATAGAAAGGTAGTTTGATCAATTTGCATCACTCACTCAACAAGTTCGATACACAAGAAAGAAATGCATAAAAAATGTCAAGTTGCTAGAAAAGGAAGATTGCAAGGAAAGACAAAATCAAAGTTTTGGGCCATCTATCTCTCACACATGCAAAGTTACTGGGCATTTGCAGGGGTCAAAAATCTAAATTCTAATGCAAGTCAAAGTTTTGTTGCAAAGAGGCTGAAATTCGACCGCTACAAGGTCAAAGTTGTTGTCTAGAGAAGAAGGAAGGGGTGACTTGGTGATTGGAGGAAGTCTATGTCTAGCTCAAAGAGTCTTGGATTATCTCATATTGTTGTTGAATCCAATGACGAGAAAGTTATGACCATTTTTTCTCCTTGTAGGTATTTTATTCTTGTGATCTTCATATACATCATAATTTGATAACTGCTTGATGAAACATAATTAATAAAGAAGCAAAAGAAGCCAACATTTTTCACAAGTAATTATCAAGAAGAGGAATCAAAACCCTAATTCTTACTAGCACTGACTTCTCAACACATTGAAACCACATAATGGTTCATAGTAAGCCAAAACCCATGGATCATGATTTGAGGGTAATTCATAAAAAACCATGGATGTGATGCTCGAGGGAAATTCATAAAAACCCATGGATGTGATGGTTGAGGGCAAGCCAAAGAAAATCTATCGTTAGCTACATGTAAGACAAAGAAAACCTAAGATGATGCCTAATGTAAGACAAAGAAAACCTAAGATGACGACTAAAGTAATTGTAGAGGGTGTAAAAGGTGCATATATGAAAATATTGGGAACCGTGTATGAAAAAAATCTTAGAGAATCAACAAATACAATAGCTAATGACTCATGTATTCCAATGGATGGTAACTTTTTGGGACCTCAAAAAAAACAATGTTTATATTTTACAAGTACAAAATAAAAATTGAATAGCATTGAACATAAAGCATAAAGAAAAAGACTAATTCAATATTTGAATAGATGGAAGATAATGATAGAAAAAAATTGAATAGCATTGAACATAAAGCATCAAGAAAAAGACTAATTCAGATGGAAGATAATGATAGAATCACAAGTATTCATAGGGGGAGTATAAGGATTAACTTCTTGAAATGTTCAATAAATGCATATGAACTAGACCAAAAATAAAAGTCTACGTATAAAAAGAGATATAAAAGTCTATCGTATGAAAAGAGAATTTAAAAATGATGATAAGAAAAAAGATAATTTAAAAATTATGATATATTGAGATATTCATAAAAATATTGTAGAGATATTGTGGAGATAATTATGGAGATAGTTTGAACTAAAAATATAATTACAACATGGATGTTCTAATAATCTATCGTTATACTATCTTACCCCTAGGCTAAAGGGTGGGATGTTTTTGTTACAAAGAATTACCAAAAATAAATAAAAAGAAAAGCATAAATTCAAAAATAAACACACCCATAAACAATATAATTTATATAATTCTCCTTTCTTGAATATAAATCCATGTGCCCATGTGCTTCATTTATGCGTGTTTGCTGCAATTTCTACACTATTTTTTTTGGTTCCTTACACTCCAACACCATACTCCATCGACATAACATTACATCATACATTTCCTCATATGCAATGTAAAATGTACCTATAAAACAAAAATTACATTATCATATATTTCCTTTTATTTCTTCCCACCAAAATCATAATGAAAATATAAAACAAAAACTATACATTATATATTTATATAACCATAGTAAAGGTTAGCACAATAAACAACAAAGTATGGGGTACTTCAAACTATTATTTGCATTAGCATTATCAATAGTAAGAGGTACTAATTGTATATGAAGCACACTTGAGAATGATATAATCAATATAATTTCTTCTTGCCAGGTTTCTCGAATATAAAACGGTATCCCTTACTTTTTATATGTTTGTTTTTTGTTGCACTTTTTTGAGTTGTTTACACTCTTCTTACTGGTACAAGTACAGATGTGCTGTATTTATACAAGTCTGTAACTATAAAATAGAGTAACTAAATTTACGCAAGTCTCAGTTATCAAACTCCTAAATAACTGGTAAAAACTAAATTAATCAATCACCATTTACGCATGCTTACATACCTAAAGCACAAACATGATAAAATTGTCTTCGTGATTTCTGAACAATAATCTACTTGCACCTTACAACCAATCCCAGGAAACACCCAAAATTAACTACCATCCTCACTGAAGATCAAAAAGCAAATCAATCAATTGGAGCCCTTCTGACTAAGGGAACATCACTAATGAAAAACTGGATAGGGATACGGCATGATAAAACATCAAATTAATCAATTGAAACCCTCGTGACTTCGGAAGATATTCATGAAAAATTGAATAGCGATAAACAGTCCCTCGTGACTTGGGAAGATTTTCATGAAAAATTGAATACCGATAAACAGTCAATTTGCCCAACGAAGACTTCCTACTATTTCCATGCAGGCATCACCTTCTCCCTTTTTCCCATTCTAGAAATCAATTAAAAAGTTTTCAACATCAAGAATTTACGCTTGGACAAATTCATTAAAGGTTCTGAGAAATGTCCAATCCTTAGGAATCCGAAGCAGGGAGAATTATATTCTCTATAACAAACCTTCCAATGGAAAAGAAAGAAAAATAATGCATAAACTGATTAACTAGGCGACCAACTTGTCATTTTGTAACAAGCACATGGTCACTTAAAAAATTTAAGTGTTTAAAGTTGGCCAACTTTCAAGTTTAATAAAATTATAGCCACAACCATTTCCGCAAAATTTCAGTTCTATTCTACACTAAAGCTCACATTGCCCTGTTATCAAAAAGACAATATCTAATCAACATCCTGAAGAGGTTGAGCAACATCCTCTGCTGTGAATTTGCCTTTCCCTTTCTCCGCTGCTCTGCCCTTTCCTTTTCTCTCCAAAAGATCTTTTCTATCCTTATCTAATTTCAACTTTGTCACAACGACCTTGGATGGGTGGACACCAACATTCACAGTTGTGCCTACAAACAGACCCGCACAAGTACAACTTAAAAAACAAAAATCATAAACAAATTGCTCTATGCATGTATATTAATTTCTTTCCCAAACATAGTATCTCACCATTGACTTTCTCACGAGTAATGCGCTCAACATGTATGACCCATTTCTTTCGATAAACTTGGACAACTTTGCCTTCTCTACCCTTAAATGTTCCTCGTACCACCTGAACTTCATCATCCTTTCTAATCGGAATCGAACGAACCTGAAGGATCATGAAAAAAAGGATCAAATATCAAATTGATTAACTTGCTAAACACACAAAGCCAGACTAAAACACATCCCCGCCGCTTGGAACTACTGATCTCACATTGTACTTGTTTCTCAAATCAGAGGACAGTGGTGCACTCATCAAAATACGCCGCACACTAGATGGGGCAGTGAAATGTGCCTTGCGGCTCTTTCTCCTGGAACTGCTGACTCCTGCAAAGAAATAAAAAACCAAAGATCAAATCGTAGTTTCAAATATAAAGAACTGCAAGTAGAGGAGAAATGTGTGGCCCTCAAAAAGGTCAAAATTGAAGACACTGTGAACTCCAATAAGTTTCTAGGGCAATAAACTATCCATTCGTAAATGGATCTTTTTTATAGCTCGCAATTTGTTAATTGTGGATATCTATGAAGGCCACAATTTGTCTAGCGACAACCAGTCCACAAAGAGATCACAACAATTTAAGAATTATGCATGGTTAATGCAACAGTTGAGCTAATGGGAGAGTAGTGAAATAACTGTAAACTTTGGTATTAACTCCTACGGGTCTGCAATTAGAAGTTAGTGTGGACTCTATATCCTAACCCCAATACATGCACCTGCCACTATCCCACACCACCCTTAAATGTTATAAACGATGTTATATGGAAACTAACACAAGCAATTTCAATTGTCGACGACTTCAAGTGTGCAGGCTGCTTTTTATTAATCAATAGTGACATTACTTTCACCAAGAAAACGAAAGGTCCAATTCTCATTAAGCCAAGTTCCGCAAAACTCTACTATCATTACTTTGCTTTTTTACGACATGCAGAGGATGGGATAGAACCAAGAATCACTAGACAAAAACAAAGTTTAATACACAATAGAGTCAAATTTACAAAGAAAACCCAATAGAAGATGTTTTTTAGACAAGAACCAGATTCACATGTCAGTCTCTTTTTGTGATTTCATTGGTGTGTCAGGAATTTGCCTGTCATTTCCACTCCTATCCACTCTTATAATATGTTAACGGGCATCAAAAACCAACATGAAAGACTTTGGGCCTGTTCACAGAGACTGCCAATTCAGAATAATTAAAATAAAATATATTTTCAAGAACTGTATTAAATTGGGACCACAATGCACAGGCGAACTAGGAAGTCTGTTTTCACAGAAGTTTGTTGAGGCCTCTGTTAGGCTAACAATTGACTCAATTTTGATTAAACCAAATTCGTTCTAAAGTCCCTCAAAAAGATGCTTATAGCTATAAAATAACAAGTGAGGCACTTTGAAAGCCAATGCGCTCCCTGTGAGAAATCGTACCTAACATAACAACCTTTGAAGACTCTTCGAACATTGTCAATGATGGTTATAATAATATGCACCTTTATATCAGCTGTCAAAAGTATTTCATCATGAAATGGCGTGTAGCTCAAATGTTAGAGCAGCCCAATGGTTAGGGGCAGATCCTAGGCCCAACTCCTATCGTGTCTAGTTTTATGGCATGATACAGTGTCAGGTGGTCAGCAGTGATTAGAGACCTAAAACAACGTAGGGCTTGATGGGGGTTTTGGAAATAGTAATCCACACCTTGATATTGAATCAATTGTGAGCGTGAGAAAGGGATGTGTATAACAGCCCACCTACTGAAGACGGGAACGGGTTTAATCCCCTGCTCTAGTTTTTGTATATGGCATCAAAGCTAGGTTAGATGGTTAATAGCTAGCAGGCCTTAGCCAAAGTAAACTCGAGGGAGGGTCCTGGACACAATAACCCACACCTTTAAGGTGCACATCATAAAATGGCATGCAGCTTGATTCCCAGCCTGTCCAATTACCTAGTATGGAATTAGAGTCATGTTAGTTGGCAGAGGCTAGGCGCCCGAGCCCGAGTGTGGCTTAAAAGGGGGTGTTCAAGATAGCTATCCACAACATGACATCAAACCCCTAAGTGTACCCATCATGAAGGTGCGTGTAGCTCAGTGGTAAAACAACCCATTGGCAAGCGACAGCTCCTGGATTTGATCAACCCTAACCCAAAATAAAATCTACATGGAGGCACACCATCTTTCACAGGAGTGGAAACCAGATACAGCGACGTGAAATAAATTTCTGAGAAACGTAAAAGTACATATTAAAAAAAGGCTACCCTACTAAGATCAGTCCAATGACGTATTAGGTCAAGCGGTTAAAGGGCGAAATGAATCAACCTCACGGTCTCTGGATCGGTTCCTGCATTCCCCTCACTCAAGTTCTTCTTAAATAACAGCACAAGCGACCAGATGAAACAGCTAAACAGAAAAGAAAATTAAATCCAAATAAAAACCCCAAAACGGGCGATCATGTTCCGATCTGAACGAAACATTATGACAGAATCCATTAAAATACTCTTGTTGATGGCTTCAGAGACTGCTAATTCTTAGAGAAGTGAGTTTATACTTACTTGGATTGTACTTCATCCTGAATGGCGACTTTTTTGGCCTGCAACTTCCTCTTCGCCGCCTAGCCTTTCCTCTCCCTCCTCTCAGTCGGCGCCTGCGTTCCCAACAACGAAGTGAAGATGAAGTATGAAAGAATAACCCTCATAAAATCCTAATTTGACGCTGGTTAATAGTAACCCTAGTTAAACCCTAAGTCTGTCCTTCCACTCGGATCAATACGAGGCTCCTCATAAAATCCTAATTTGACGCTGGTTAATAGTAACCCTAGTTAAATTCTAAATCTGTCCTTCCACTCGGATCAATACGAGGCTCTCCAGTGTGTCTGCTTCCCTCTTGATTTAATCAATATGATCATTTCTTTTTAGTAAAGAATTCAATAGTCTTAAGGAAGGAGATAAAATAATAATGAGTTGATGCTATGGGAATGGTATATATATATTCTTCAATATAATTTCTAAGATTACAAATTAATTAGATATTATAGTAATTACAAATTAATTAAATTAATTAATTAGATATTATAGTAAAATTTTATAATAATAAAGATATCTATTTAAGGTCACAGTCAAGCTGGAGACCAAATTGGTGTATGAGACCCCCTTCTTTGTGGGATAAGGGACCCACCTCCACCCCCTTCTTTGTGGGACAAGGGACCCACCTCCACCCCCTTCTTTGTGGGACAAGGGACCCACCTCCACGCAGCAATTTCACTGCTAAGTCTACGAAGGCATACATACTCTACCCCCCTCTGGTTTTGAACTTGTAACCTCTTACGAGAAAACACATGCTCTTAACCATTAGGCCCACTCAAACTATATATAAACATTAATTTAACTTTTATTCTTTAATATTTCATTCTCATTACAACAAGTTTATTTTATGTGATTTACGCTGAAGAATCTCTCTTAAGTTTTATGTTGTTCTTTTTTTTCATCAAGTTTTATGTTATTTTTTTTTAACAATAGTATTTGTATTAAAAAAAAAAGTTATCATTTAATTAATTATTTATATCTAATACAGAAGATGTGGTCAGTTTAATCAAGAGAAATATTCTTAGCTCTAATAAGGTTGGGAATTCTACCAACTCATAAAATTTATATATATTTAGAAACAAAAATTATAATTTGAGATACATGACAAATTGCAAAAGTAAGAAAATGAAGAAACAATGCAGGTTTAAAAGAAGTTTTTATGTGAATCCTTTATCATCATTGGTTGTGATGTTAGATAGTTTTTCTTCTTGAATTTTATTGACCATTCAATTTTTGAGTCCTATAGACACTAATGGATCTTCTAATTCAATTTTGCCCTAATATAGGGTTCATTCATAATGTTTTGATCTATCTCTAATTCTTTTACTTGATCAACACAACTCACATGGGACTAGGAGGGGGAATTTGCCTAATCAAGAGGGGGGGTTGACTTCCTTGCTATTGAAAGGGAAGTCCTTACTTGTGAAGGGGAATGAGGGGGAGTTCACAAGGAATAGTTGTCATGATCATTGTCTCATGCAAGAATGGCATTAATTAAATAAGTTGCTTATCTTGGGCTTTTGCAAGCGAAACCTCCGTTGCAAGAGTCTTGTATAAGAGTGATGTTATTTGTTGAGGATCCCGGTTGGTTGTAGGGGAGATCAGCTAGTGTTCTTCCTTTGCACTTTCCCATTGGGTATACTTTCATTGAGATTACTATGATCAACCATTCTTATGAAGTTTGGGACAAAAGTCATGATGTACCATATGTTCATAGCATGCTTTACATTAAAAGAGACTTGTTTTCATAATCCAACTTTTGGGTCCATTTATAACCTTTGCAAACCAAGTTGATTTCTATTGCAAATCCTTTATTGAAGTCCATGTCAACACAAATATGTGCATATTTGGCGTTTTTCTCTCCTTGTTGCACAAGTGGAATTTGCTAGGAGTGTTTCCAATATTGTTGAGTAAATCATGACCCAAAACTAAAGAGGAGGATTGGGAAGCTTAACCCACAAAAGATCCATGGAGAAAGAGTCTATCTGAGGGTTGGAAATTAAAATTTAGGCCTTTGTGAAAAGATTAGGGTTTCCTAAACCAAGGACTGGATTTGAGGATCTAGTTTCAATACTCTATTAAATTAAACTTTGTGATGAAAAAGACTTTAGTGTATAAATAGATAAGGGCTTCATCATTAAGATCTAGCCTCCAAACACATGAGATCCAATTGTGCAGTTCAAATAAATCTTAGTCATATTCCATTAAACTTGCAAACAAGACCATGAGTTCTGTAAAACAATTCATATTTAGCAACATCCTCAACAATAAGAATGGACACCCCGGCTGCGGGTGATTAATAAGGATATTAATGCGGGGGCGGCCTTCCCACTGGGCAAGTGGCAGCCCAGATCCGCCAGCTGTAGGGGCGATCTACGAGCCTGCCACCCCCGTCCTGTTAAATTCAATGCAGGCCTTTACTCAGCCCTGCAAATTGCCATCAACCGCATTATAGTCGACCTTCGATTCGCCTCTCCGGTGCTCAGCTTGTAGTCTGCCTGCGTTGGAATGTTCAGTGCTTGGAATGTCGCTCTGTGGCTTTTTAAGAACCAGCCTCCGTTGGTTATGCCTCACTTGAGGTCTGTTCATCGCGCAATCTGGCTGTGGATGCTTTGCTTTTTCGATTTGCTGCTGGTGCTTGGGCCTTGGCAGCGGACTCTAAGGTTCAGACCTTAGCCCTCAGCACAGAAGGCCTTGGTCTTTTCCTTTGGGCGTCCTGGCTCTCTCGTCTGCAAGCACCAGTTTGTTTGTGTTCTCACTGCGCCCCTCGGCGCTCAGGGTGACATTCTGGACCAGCTCTTTGTGGTAAGTCTCGCCCCGTCCCTCTGTGTTCCTTTTGTTTCATATTCGTCGCCCTTCGTGCTTCTGTCTACTATTAAGCCTTTGGGCAAGATCAATTGGCTCTCTGCGAATTGTGGTGGGCGGCGAACTAGTTCTTTGTGCAGCCCCTATTTCAGTGTCGCTCCAGAATGCCGCGTGAACGGCTCCGCCTTATCAGTCGAAGGGGTGGGTCTCGGGGAGGAGCCAGAGGAAGAGCTTCCCCTCAGCGTTCCTCTCCCTCAATGGATTCCCCCTCTGAAGAAGTTAACTCCCATGGGGCAAGGCGTGGCCGAGGCAGAGGAAGAGGCCGAGGTCGTGCAGCTGCGTGTTCGCACAACTCTCACCCCTCAACCCGTTTTCGGTTCCCCTGCTCCTTGGACAATGCTACTTATTTTGTGTCTGTGCGGATTGAGAAGTGCGAAAATGCAGCTTCTCTAGAAATCCCTGCGAAGCCTAGGTCACCTTCTCCTGTTCAATGTCCAAGATTTCAGCCTGCGGAGGCCTCGAGTGCGGTGGCGAGTCCAAGCGAGCCGGCAAAGGATGATGCTCCTTACACAGATACGAGTGCGTCAGATCAGTATGGTTGCAGAATTGTTGAGGAGCAACCATCCACCTCCGTGGATGCTTGAGCTTGTCTCCTCGCCGTTTTGGGGGTCGTTTCTGCGGTTTCATGAAGTGTGTTCAGCTTCTCCAGTGCACAGCGTTCGTCGTGGGACAGTTTTTTATCCTTTCAGGTCTGTTCAGGTTGAATTCGGTCTTCATCTTCGTCTACGTTTGTTGTTATATCTATGTATGTTTGTATCTCCACACAAAGCCCGGGATAGTGGGTTTTGGTATGTGTCCAACGGTTTGGCTTTCAGTGGGTTTCGGATTGTGTCCAATTGTCAGTCTTTCAGTCTTTCAATCCTTCAGTCTTGGTTGGTGTTATGGTCTATCCCGCGTATGTTGGACAAATCAATTTTCAAAGGAAGTCTCATCTTCCAGTGTTAAAGTCCAGCTGTAACCATCTCAGCATGGTGAATTTTGAGGTTAGCCTCGGTGTAAGCTTTTTTGTAATCCTTTTTGTATAATAATAGAAGTAGCATAAATTACAAAAAAAAAAAAAAACAATAAGAATGGACAAGGCAAGGGCTTCTTGACCCATAAGAAGGACAAGCATCTAAGATGGACTATAAAATATATTCTTAACCATTTCTCTAAAGGAATCCCTAGCCAAATCTAGGGGCAAAGTTGCACCAACGGTTGAGGGAGTGATACGAACTCTAGGTTGATTACATGCTCCAACCACGCTCCACCATTGAATCAAATCGAATGGGAAAAGGGGCCCACCACTGCCATTGATGGAGAGAGAGATCAAGCACAAGTGGGACATGATTGAAGGAAGAATCTAAGTAGGGAATTGAGCTATGGAAGGGGTTGAACAAGAGAGACCTGTAGGCCATTAGAGCTTAGAAAAACTCAAGTGGTTGGCTGACAGAAGAAGCTTGGCTATTGCAATGAAGTAGTTGCCAACCCTCTGTATCAAGAAAAAACTAAATTACATTATGCAATTAAATTCTAGAATTCTTTATATCTTACTAGCATTCCAAATTTAATGTTATTATTAGCACTTCTAGTAGTATTTGAATTGATACCATAATCATCATCATTATTAATTATGTGACTTAAGGTTTGAAATATATCCAAATTGTGTAATTGTTTTTCGGAGTTGACTAAATGTCTAACAAAAAATGCTCTTCTACAGTGACTTAATGAAATTCAATAATGAAAATTTGCAATTTTGCAAATGCTAACACTGCAAGATGATCCAGGTGGATATTGGTGGCCACCTACCTATTCCACTTGGACCCCCAACATTGTTTCCTATCAATTTCCTATTTTTCAGTATAGTTTCCTATAACTTTTGTGTTTTTCTAGCTAAGAGGCGATGACATCTCTTCTCAAAGATAAGCTACTACTATTTGAGCTAGTTGGCTTTGATTCTGCATAAAAACAGTTTTTAGTATTTGTTATTCATTAATTGAAGTTTAATTTTGTTGTATATCTGTATTTTCGGTTTAAATCTATATTTAATTTCATTCCTTCATAAATTTGGATCAGTGGTATCAAAGCAGTCTGCTCTTTCTATGTTTTTTTGTGCATGTCCCCAACCAGGTTAGGGTATAAGGAGTTAGGACTCAAACTATTTGAACCCTTACAAGACCATTCCCATTGACTTGATGTCGTCCCATAGTGGAACAAAAGAAAGACAAGAGAGCATGTGATCATATCAAATTATTACTCAAAGAAGCTCTTGAGCGGCAAAGGAATGAACTGATGGATAACTTTTCCCAAATTCTTCAATGACTACAAACAAGTGACATATCTTTATTCCAATAATCACTTCAAAGGTGCCACCCCCTTGAAGGTACAAGTTAATTTTAATATTCATATATTTGAGGTCCAAGTATATGCACATGTTATAGATAAATGGTTAAATCTGTAGGAATGATATTTTTCAATCCATGATTTTGTCAATAGAGAGAATATTACTTTTGCATTACTTAAAGCCACCTGCCATGTCAAAGACTAGTGAGAAACCTTGTGAGAAAAGGACCACACAAGAGTTTGCATTGTTTTTAGTCGCACCCTCTTGGAACTCTTTTAAGGATGTTGTTAAGGAACAATATTACCCTCTCGGAAGCTACGAAGATAAATATATAACATGGCCATGCTATAGCAGGAAAGGCACCAAGACGTGCCAAAGTTCATGAATATCTTTCATACTTTGTGCACGAAGTTGGGTATCTAGGACTCTGAGCGTCATCTAGTTCTCAAGTATTGTGGTTGTCTGCAAAAATACATCTAGACAAATATGGAGTTCATGGACATGTCCTTACTTGGCGCAACATACTGATATGTTACACGAATCAAGTAAAAATATAAATAGAATAAGTAAGATTTTGGTTTTGTGAATCTAAAGTAGGGCAAGGGCACCCACAAACTGCAAAAACAAAGGACAGAGTCAAAGTGGAACAACCAAGGACAACCCATTGAAGATGCAAACAAAGAATAGCAATCAGAAGACAAAGAAGGACAAGGGAAAGTGGTGTGAGTTCCACATGAGCCCCACTCCTAACAGTAATGAGCGTCGCGCAAAGCAGTCATTGGTGGTCAAGATGAAAGCTTCAGAATCATATGAAGGTTCTGACTTTGAACCAGACCCCGACAAGGGGAAACAGATCATTGATGGAAAACCCAGTGCCATTGTTGTTACAACCAAGGTCTAGCATAAGGAGCCTGAACATATGGAGCAATGTGAGGGTCTATTACACTCGCAAAGGTGGGTAAAGGGGCCTCCACTGTGTTTCTTTGTCGATAGTGGGAATCAAAATAACCTCATATCAGCAGAGGTCGTTAAGCGGTTGGGATTACCAATAACACCACACCCACAACCATACACCATTGGGCCAATCCATCAATGCCAAGATCTTCGCATCAACCAACAGTGTCACCGGGCCTACAACATCAAGCCTTTCATGCACGAGGTATTGTGTGATGTTGCTCCTCTTGAAGTTTGTGATGTTTTATTGGGTCAATTGTACTTTTGGAAGCATCTTGTGTAGGAGTCGAGACCTTATATTGTTATTATTACTTTGGGCATGAAATTATATAGGATACTAGAGGTAGCCCCGCTTAATCCTATTTATTTGATATCTACTAAGCAATGCAGTAAGATTATCTCCTAGATTGGGAAATTTGTTGTCGTCCTTATTCGCTCTCAAAGTAAGGGGAAGATCGTGGCCACATCCATGGCCTCCACACAGGGATCTTTTGCACGACAAAAGCAAATGGATAAGGTTGTGGAAGAGTACAGAGACATCTTCCCCTCACCCTTAGGGGTACCCTTGCATTGTCAGGTCAAGAATTCCATAGATATGACCCTCAACGCACCTCCACCCAATGGACCAATCTATCATCATTGTCTTCTGGAAAACAAAGAAATCAAGCAACAAATCTAGGAGCTACTATAAAAAGGGCACATCTAACCAAGTTCTTCACCCAGTGGGAGCCCAATTGTACTCATGCGGAAGAAGGATGGGACATGGAGGCTTTGTATTAACTATAAAGCCCTGAACAAAATCACAATCTGGAATTGGCACTTAATTCCACGTATTAATGACCTTCTTGATCAGCTCAAGGGGCACAAATATTTCAGCAAGATTAAATTGAAGTATGCCTATCACCGAGTTCAAATAAACCCATAGATGTGTGGAAGACTACTTTGAAGTCCAAGGAGGGTCTTTTCAAGTGGTTGTTCATGCCCTTCAGTCTAATAAATGCCCCTGCAACTTTCATGGGAGTGATGGATGACATCTCGTGGCCTTTCACAACTCGTTCGTGGTCGTATGTCATGATGATATCCTCATCTTCAACAAGGATCGGGAAGAGCACTTGCAACATATTCGATAAGTCATGGATACTCTACGGCAACACAAGCTATGTGTGAACTTAGAAAAAACGCTCCTTTGGCATGGACAAGGTCTAATATCTAGGTTACATTGTCTATTAGCAAGGTGTGCATGTGGATGCAACTAAGATCCAAATTATTTAGGATTAGTAGGCCCTAAGGAGTCTCATAGAGCTTCGTAACTTCTTAGGCCTTGTTAATTTCTACTGCATATGCATGTTGGAATTCTCTCATATCACTTGGACCTTAAGTCAAGTTACTAAGGGTCGAGAAAAAGTAAAGATTTTTTGGTCTAGGTCACAACAAAATGCATTCGTTGAGCTAAAACTCCGCCTTTGCTTTGCACCAGTCCTCACGTTGTTAGAATTGCAATAGTCATTTGAGGTTGAGACAAATGCCTCCAACTATGTTATTGGTGTATTCCTCACTCAGCAAGGGCATCCAGTGGCCTATCATAGTGAGACACTCTTTGATATTATTTGGAGATACCTCACATACGATAAGGAGATGTATTTCATTGAGCAGGCTTATCGACAATAAACATTACATTCTAGGGAAGAAGACGATCATCTGCATAGATCATCATCCTCTCTAATTTATGTAGACCTATCGAAAGCTACATAACGATCGCCATCAGAAATGGTTCGCATATCTGCAACAATTCCATTTGAAAATTAAATACAAGAAGGGTAGCACCAATCATCTTGCAGATTGCCTCAGTCGGCCCCTGGTTGTGGTACTAACCATTGTTCTCAATTCTTGTGGGAACAAGACTTGTAGATGGCTGCATATATACAAAAAATGTTATAGAATTCACCACCACATACTAGATGTTGATGGAATGAAAGCAAGTTCCAGAGTTCCACCTATAGGATGCACAATTGTGCTACCTAGGACGCTTATGTATTCCTTAAAGCGAGCGTTCCAAGCTAATTTGGGAGGTGCATTATAATTAGGTAGCAAGGCACTTTGGCTTGGATAAGATAGTGGTAGTACTACAGAATTATTTTTTTTGGTTGAAACTCCAACGAGATGTTTGCAAATATATCAGATCCCGCATTGCATGTGCCATCTCTAAGCCAGCCATTAAGAAGCGAGTATGTACACCCTTCGACCTACTCCTAGTCGGCCTTGGGAATCCATCTCCATGGACTATATGTCTTGCCTTCCTTCTACCAAGCATGGTAATGATTGTGTGTTTGTGGTCGTTGATAGATTTTTTAAGATGGCCATATTGGCTACCTACAAGAAGAATTTCACAGCAGAAGGCACAACCAAGCTCTTCTTTAAACAAGTGTGGGTACATTTTGGAATCCCGTAGACCATCATATCAGATTGTGAGAACAGGCTCCTAAGCGCATTCTAGTCGATCCTTTGGTCATTTTTTGATACTAAGATCACTAAGTCGATTGCCTTCCACCCCTAGATTGATGGCTAGACAAAGGTCATCAACAGGATGATAGTGCACATATTATGCATGCACAACTTTAAGCATCCATGAACATGGGATTAGAGTCTCCCTTGTGTTCAACACAACTACAATAGAGCTCTCCATAGCTCAACTAGCCACAAACCCTTTTAGGTGGGTTTGATATTTAAACCAGTGTGTCTCATTGATGTTGCAATGCCTCTTACAACTACATAGGCAAAATTTACATATGTTTAATCCAAAGTTGATAAATCCATCAATTTTATTGAACGCTTTCAACACATCTGCTATCAAGGTCGTGATATCCTAAACAAAGCCAATACTAAGTACAAACAACGTCATGATCAACATCAGGTGCCACATAAGTTTCAAGTGGGCAGCAAGGTTTGGTTGCATTTGCAGAAGGAACGCCTTATAGGAGCCCATCGAAAGCTCTGACCACTCTGATACGGGCCTTACACTAACACCAACGCTATGGGTGACAACACTATCGAGCTAAGTATTCCCTTGTTCCTTGGCCTACACCCAATATTCAATGTGGACCACCTTTGACCATACATTCCACCATTATTGGACACATCACACATTGCTAACTAGCTAACACCAATAGAGCTCAGCCCATAATGAATTAAATAAGCCATTATTGATTGAACAATGGACACACAGATTAAGAACACTCACCAATAGACGATTTGGCTATATTAGGTTGTCAAAGTCAGCCAACTCCTACACCAAGGCAAGTGGCTCACCAAGGACCAAGTTCAGCAGAAGTTTCCCCATTTCAAGGAGGCATCCAACACAATGGGGACCACTGCTTCCTAAGGGGGGAGGATTGATCCAAGTGTATATTGGTGGCCACCCACCTATTCCACTTGGAATCCCAACATTGTTTCCTATCATTTTCCTATTTTTCAACACAGTTTAGTATTTCAGTTGTTTTCTATTTTTGGTAGCTTTTTGGGCCCTGAACTTTTGGAGTTGTTTTGAGGCCCTAAACAATCTTTTTTTAGGGAAATGGGAAAACACAAGTCAAAGACTAGCATTTACATTCAAAATTTGTTGTCCTTGGATAGACCTTTCTATTAGGTTATTGTGTGTGCCAAATAAAGATTGTATGCCAAATTTACGACCCTGGGAAGTTGATGTTCCAACTAACCCCATCGAGGCCCACAAGCTTTTGGTGCTTCATCTCCTAAGGTTAGGTTTTTGGATGTTTAGGGTTTCTCGTTTTTTCTTAATGATAAAAGGCCTCAAAAACTCATTGCAACACAGTTCATAAGGCATGTAGTTGTCACATCTCCTCCCAGAGATAAGCTACTACTGTTTGAGCTAGTTTGATTTCATTCTCCGTGTAAACAATTTTCAGTATTTGTTATTTATTAATTGAAGTTCAATTTCGTTGTATATTTGTGTTTTTGGTTTAAATCTATATTTCATTGAGTTCCTTCATAAATGCAGATCACAAGTGGTTTTCTCCCTTTCCATTTTTATTGAAGCAACTTCATACTACAATTTCAACAAACAAAACCTAAAATATATTTTACTTTTTTTATTGAATTTGGAATGCAAAGACACCAAGAAGAGGAGTTGTTTGCCACACGTTTAATTTATTCCTTGATCTTATGATATATGTTACTTTGACAATGAAAAAAAAATACAATTATCATTTTTAATTTTGATAAGTGATCATTCATGTATGTTAGTTTCAGTGTGTAATATTTGTTTGATTAATTTGGAGACGAAGGCAAAACATGTGATAAAATATACTTCTAATTGTTGAATACCATTATGAAATTCACAACTACTTCATGCTTTTGTTGTTGTTATTAAATAGTTAAAACATTATAAATTGTTAGTATATTGACTTTGCTAGAGTAACTTAATACCACTTAGATCACGAAAGCAAGTACAAGGTATCTTGAATTCAATAGGCAAGTATTTATAATTTGTAAGCTTACTTCTTGAAAGCTTACTAGTGGAGGAGATTCGTAATGTTTGAAGAAACACGACACTAGAAATTATAGAACAAAAATTCAACAATAATGCACACACCAACTCTGACAAATTTCATTAACAAAGGCATATATTTATACATTAGGAGAGGTCTCAAGAATCTGTCATCTCCACAAATCTCTCAATCAATCACTACATAAATCTCTCGTCAATCACACTATAAATCTCTCCACAAATTTTTCCATATTTTTCTCATTGACAATAACATCTTACAATAACACTAGTAGTAAAAAATGAATCATTATTCCATCATTTCTCCCCCATAATGATCATTTGGAAATATTCCAAGATCATCTCTGAATTTGCAGATTTTTTCCTTAGATAGTGTTTCAGTGAACATATCAGCTACATGTTCATCTATTTTGCAGTACTCGATTTCAACCACTCCTTATTGAATCAAATCTCAAACAAAATGATAATGAATATCAATATGCTTGGTATTCTTATGAAAAGCTAGATTCTTGGTCATTTGAATAGCACTTTGATTATCACATATCAACTAAGTGGGTTGCTCTTGTTGCTCATGTAAATCCTCTAGAATTCTTCTTAACCAAATTGTTTCACATGTTGTTGTCGTTGCTACTTTATACTTTGTTTCCGTTATGGATAGAGAAATTGTGGGTTGCTTATTAGTACTCCAAGCAACTGTTATTGAACCCATTATGAATGAATAACCTAAGGTTGATTTCCCGTCATCCCTGCATCAAACCCAATCTAAATTTGTATAGCTAATCAACCTGAAATCTCCAGTAAATCTATATACCAAACCATAACCAACCATTCCACACAGATATCTTAAAATCCTCCTTGTTGATTTCCAATGCAATTCGTTAGGTTCTGCCATACATCTCGATACCATACTAACTTCAAAAGAAATATCTATTCAAGTTGTAGTTAAGTATATCAAACTTCCAACCAATTAATGATGCAAAGTAACATCAAATGCATTGGCTCCATCATGTATGTATTACTTCAACCCAACTTCTAGGGGAGTTGTCATTGGCTCGCAATTCAACATTCTGAACTTCTTCAGAAGGTCCCAAGTATACTCGGCTTGTGACATGAAAATACCATCTTCCTTTGCGAAACTTCAACACCCAAGAAATAAGGCAACTCACCAAGGTCTATCATCTCAAACTCAATAATCATATGTGACTTAAATCTTTGAAATAGTTCAACAATGTTCCATGTGTAGTTCAAATCAACAACATATAAGATAACTATCAGAATGTCATGTCTTGACTGAAAGATATAGAGATTGTGCTAAGATAAAATTTTAACTAAGTCGTGATCTTTAAAATACTTATAAATTCTTGAATACCAAGCCTTGGGAACTTACTCAAGACCATACAATACTTTTTCAACTTATAAACACAATCTTCTTTTCTTGGCACTTCAAAACCTTAGGTTGCTCTACATAAATTTATTCATCCACATAACCATTCAAAAAAGTCGATTAAACACCCATTTGGAAATTTGGTCATTTGGACTGAGTAGGTAATGAAAGAACCACCCTTATTGTATCCAAGTTAACAACAGGGGCAAATGTCTCAGTATAATCAACACCTTCCTTCTGTGCATATTCCTTTGCAGCTAAGTGAGCCTTGTACTTATCAATTGTGTCATCTGAATAATTATATTTGGTTTTATAAAGCCACTTAGTGCCAAATTACATCTTTTTCTTTTGGTAATTGGACCAAGTCCCATGTATCATTTTTCACCAAGGCATTATGTTTTGCTTCCATAGCTTCATTCCATTATTTATTTCTTGATGCTTCTGCATAATTTTGTGGTTCATCTATTTTCATTACTTGTCCCATAAGTGCATAATTCACAAGATAACTTTGAGATCTAGTAACCCTCTTTTCAAAAGCTCCATCCAACATACTGCTTTATGAATTACCCTTTTCAAGCCATTTAGGCGTGTTCTTAACTTCATCTATCTTTACTGACTTGGTTTGATGTATCACCAATATTCACTGCATATTTACTCAATTCAAATTTTACTTGTTCTGGTTGATAAATTCCCTGCTCATCAAACACAACATCTCTGCTTATTATCACATTCTTTATTTGATTATAAAACAACCTATAACTTCTTGTTTCAGCACTATATCCAATAAAGAGATACACTTCTCACTTTTATCATCCAATTTCCTCCTCTTTTCCTCAAGAACATGTGCATATGTTGTACAACTAAAAAATTTCATATGTACAACACTTGGTTTGTATCCTAACCATGCTTCTTCTAGAGTCAAATTCAACATTGCGTTTGTAGTACAATGATTAAGATTTTATATTGTTGTGTGTACTACTTTGGCCCAAAACTCATTTCCAAGAGACTTGGTTTCTAACATGCTCCTAGCCATTTCAACCATGGTCCCGTTTTTCCTCTCCACAAATCCATTTTGTTGAGGAGAGTGTGAATTGGTAAACTCTCACTTTATTCCATTCTTCCTACAATAATCAAAAACTCATTTGACTTGTATTCTCCCCCATTATTTGTTCTTAGGGTAAGAGTTTCCAGGCCACTTCGCTTTTCAATTAGCCTTGAACTAAAGAAAATGAGAAAACTCTTCAAACTTCTCCTGCAAAAAATACACCCATGTCTTCTAAGAATAATCATCAATGAAAGTGAGAAAATAATGTGCCTTTGCAAGAGACACAATCTCCATTAGAGCACAAAAATCTAAATGTACCAATGCTAGTTGTTCTCTAACCTTTGATGTTCCATTTGAGAAACTTCCCCTGTGTTGTTTCCCAAAAATACACCCTTCACATACTTCCTCGTCCCTCGTGATATAAGGAAGACCATTCACTACATTCTACTTCATTACCATCACTAATCACTGAAAATTTAGATGTCCCATCCTTAAATGCCAAATCTTACTATTTGCTTCCTCTATTGCATTCAAACTCTATGAATTACTTGAATCAAAGGAGAGCTTGAAAATTTTATCTTCGTCCCGTTATCCTCATTCTATGACTGCATTTTGATTCAACTTATCCATGATTAAGTGTTCTTTATTATCAAACACTATCATGTAGTTTTTCTCCTTCATTTGTCCTACAATTAGTAGGTTCTTCTTCAATGTTAGTGTTAACAAAGTGTCCTCAATTAACTTCTTCTTTCCATGCAATTTTGGTATTGCAAATGTGCCTTTCTCTTTCACTTCAGAAACACTATCATCACCAAATATGACTTTACCTAAATAGTTGTCATTCATTTTGGTAAGCAACTCCTCTTGAGATGTCATATGAGTTGAACATACCAAATCAATATACCATGCTTCACTTTCTTCAATATGTGCCATCAAACTTGAGATGAATAACTTCTCATTTCTAGTTTCTTCAACAAATGTATTGGCACCTTTATATTGCATATCTCACATTTTTGTAGAAATTGTCACCTGTAGATCACCTAATAATGAAATATACTAAAGTGAAATACTTGATCTACTTCTAGAACCAATTTAGCGGAAGCTTAATCGAACATGAGCAACATCAATAAGAACACATATAACTGATAAGAGGGAATCAATCACACTTAACACAGAATAGATAACCATGGGAAAGCCTCAACCTAAAACCCCAACTCTATATTA